>JAQMYI010000013.1:14548829-14564956 GCA_030014275.1 Clariallabes melas | reverse complement strand
TCTTGAGTCTACTTTTGAACTGAGAAACCGTGTCTGCTCCCCGAACACTGTCTGGAAGGCTATTCCAAAGCTTTGGATTAAAGATTAAAGTTACCAAGATTAGGTTTATTGATGGTTAAGGGTTATCATAGTTGAATATTATGGTTATTTACTGTATGTTCAGTTTATGTGTGAGAAAAAGCATATTAGCACCAGTAATTAAAAAAAAAGTCACTGGAACCTCTTAAAGAGTATACAACTCTGTGTGTGATTCAGACTGGTCTACCCACGTGGAGGAGGGGTTGGCCCCAGGATAATGAGGTTTAAATAATAATTGGTTACAACCTGATAACAGTGGTAGCTTAATTTTACACATCACCATAGTCAGTTATACAGTATAATTATCACAGACATCCTGCTGTGAAGAAGCGTAGTGTCTCAGTCTTACCAATTCAAGTTTAAGTAGACTATTACATATAGTCACTTATTATCTATATTGATGTATATTATAATATATGTAATGGTCAAACAATTCAGAAAGTGAGGAAATGTCTGAAGGGTAAACAGAAACTGGAATGCATTCTGAGTAAGTGTGACTCCAGAGGGTAATTCATATCATTATACATGTAATGTTTGACACATGAAAGAAACGCATTTAAGAGATTGATCATCCTGTCTAATTGGAGAAAGTTATGTTTGTTTAATGTTAAATTTTAATTATAGTGGAGTTTAAAAGAACAAAAATCTTCCAGTTCTACTAAGCTCTGTAACAGTAGCTGAATGTTAGGTATGTGGTTGGTTCTGATTGTGCTGCTGGCTGATTATTTATTATTAAAAATGTGTTTCCTACTCGTACTACTGTAGAACCTTTTTATGCTCCTGTGCCGGAGAAAACGTATGCATTATACATGATGAAATGCAAGTATACACTAGAATAAACAAAGGAAGCATCCTCAATCTAGAAGCCTCCATCTCCTTGTCCATGATGCACCTAAATGATTGATTTCTGGGTCATGTATAAAAAAGTGAATGAACTAGGGCACATGTAGGTATGAATGAGTTTAGGAGGGGGAGAAAAAACACAAAGTTGATGCATGAAGTGACATCATTTGACAAAAATCATGAATTAAAAAATAAATCAAATATTTCTTTTTTTCTGTAGAATTTTCAAGTCTAATGAATAAAGACATTTTTCTTTATTTCAAAGAACAATCAATTCATCAGCACTTCCTTCCCTAACAGGGAAACAATTATTTTGTCATCTTGTTAACTTTTTTTCCCCCCTTTAACTCGGCACAAAAGGACAAGAATGATTACCAAATTTATGAGATGCATAATTCCAGGTCATGTCTGTAAATTGCATTTCTGCCCTTTTTCCTGCTAATGCAGTATGCAAATCAGCTCACCATCTTAATCAGCACCTCTGTTTGCAGAGATTTAAATGATTTCAAACTGCACTGTACTTCAGCCATTAAGGTTTTCCTGCTAATAAGGACCGAAAACATCGACACCGGTGCGGCCAACGTTCGGAATTACATGCAAATTATATGACAATTAGACCCTGCTAGTGAACAGTCAAGCATGCAAGACAGGTAAAGATGCATTTAAAATTAAATCTTAGCTACGTTTTTATCTATCCGGTGTATTTATATTAAAAAAAATAAAAATTGACATTTGATTCCTGCCTTGTTCTTTCACAATCGTATAATTTGCTAAATGCGTTGTGCTGTTATAGGAAATGAATCAACTTCTGGGCGGTACCGGCCCACATCCCTCCGCACCCCCCGTTGATTTTCCCATAACAGCACAGCCACAAGCGTTTAATCCCGCACATAATGTAATGTAGGACAAGGAGTGCGATGCTGCCACATTACCACTTTCACACCTCATCTGTATGCGAGTAAAAGGCTGGATGTGGATGTGGAGCAGGTGCTACTGACGTACGCTGCTGTAAACATCTGCCAGGGGAAATTCAGAGCAAGATGAATCACTCAGGCTGTAACAGCTTGATGTGCACATCTCATCAGGTGGCTTTCAGTGACGATGGTGCACAAGTAAGAACAGACGAAAAAAAAAAAAATAAACATGCTCTAGCGTGGGATGCGGCTGTGGATAGGATTTACTGAAATGTATATATTTATACTTCTGGTAATTTTTAGGCCACCTGCAGGGGGGAAATTACACACCAGCCTATAATTAGGCTTAAATGTCTTTCACAAAACAAGCAAACAGTACAGAAATTCTGACATCTGGTAAAGACCTTAAAGAAGACTAATCAGATACAGAAGTATATTAAATGTATCTTTAATCAACAAACAAACAAAAAAGTTTGAATTGCCAAACAGCTGTAGTGTAAGAGAAATGAAACGCCTCGTTATTGCTGGACGATTTCATAATGCGAGTTTATATCAAAGGGCTACTTTCACTCTTGTCAATCACAGCTACACTAACCAATCATGAATCAAACTAAAACATCACATATCAGATTTGGGAATTAAATTTAAACGGGTAATGCTCTGGGTTTCTGATCGGAAGGTCACAGGTTCAATCCCCAGCACTGCCAAGTTGGCACTGTTGAATCAATATCACAGTATTGCGCAATCTCTAAACTCAACTACACGGTTTCTTTTTCTCTCAGCACTCTGACCTGACCGGGTCCACTGACGAGAACCGATACCGAAAAGTCTTTGCAGCGAAACACATGGTTTGTCAGTACTGCAGTTGTTCTGATACTGTAACTGTTCAAAACTCTCAAGAATTTACAGGTATCCCACTGAACCAACTGAACGTTTTATTGTGTTTGCTCGAGAGCAACCTTGAAAGCGGTCATAATAAATATGAATGATGCTTAAAATAACTTGCCAAAAACCTTGAAAGGTAAGGAGAAAGGAAAAAAATATATATCGGCACTAAAAAACCTCTCTCACTGACTGTATTTAAAATGGATCACAATTTAGTATACAGTATTTGGTATAGTGACATCTGGCTTACTTAAATAAGTCTTATTACAATGCGAAAGCTTTATCAAAGTAAAGTAAAAGTGGACATTACTTTATTATTAACACCCACCAGTTGTTCAAATTGCACGGTAGTAGAGCATCTCTTCCTCTATACAAAAGCTCTGTTATCCCTCTGCACTTGATCTCTTCTGAGGTCATATCCCCCACCTATGGCTTTCCATGCAATAGTTATGCAGATGACACTCAAAGCACCCGGCACTTCACCACTTTCCCCCTGATCCTCGACTGGTCCCACCATCTCTCAGGGATTGAGGAAGACATGCTTCTAGACTGTTTTTTGTCTCGGCTTCTAGTTTGACTGATGGTACTTCCAGTTAATAACCTAGTAAACCAGTGTAAGGATATATCTAATGATGGAAACGTCAAAGCACATATGTACGTTGCACTGGATAAGAGCATCTGCCAAATGCCTACAGTAAATATACTTAACATAGACTCAATCATAAGCGATGCATTTGCACCATCATCGATACTCTGGAATTCTCTTTGTAAATGCCCTTTGTCGCAGTTGATGATCTCCAAGTGTGCTACAGAATATTTACAGAGACGGTACCATTGGCAAGAGCAATATGCATACAGTAGATGGACCAAGTTGTTTAAAGTGGGGGGAAACCAGTATTGAATACAAACCATGTACTGAGAGACCATCTGAGATTTGAGAGTTGGGTTTGCAAACGCATGTCTTGTGATGGAGACCATGTTGAATGACCCATGTGAACTAATTAAAAAACATAATCTCGCATATTACGAATTACTTTCTCGAAAGTAAGGGTGTAGCAATGCTACATCTCCACCTTTGTCTATCGACCAACACCCAATAACATTCAATATTTATAAGAGCCTCTCAGCAGTGACATGGTTAAATTACAGAAAGCATCACATTAAACCCTCCCAAACTTTCAACTTAATGCTTTTAAGGTATATTTAGTAAGCTGACTCACACTAGAGGCACAATGTTGGTGGACCTTATGGTCACTTGGATTAGCTGTTCAAGGCCTTTGTCGTGTCATTTCACTAAAAAGCATTTACAGAATATACATACTGAAAAGGTTTAACATTTCTTAACTCGTATTTAGACACAGACATGATGTCTAAATTCAAAAGAAAAGGAGAGACCAGTGTTAACTGCAAAGCTATGAAATCCCAGCCTCATACACTGCACACGTTTTATTACGCAACCATCGGAGACCCTGGGCACAGGTTTTTTTTTATTTTTTTTTATAGAATTGCCTATAAAAGCAGAGCTGAAAGAAGAGAAATGTCTCACTGCTGCAGCACCACTTTATGACCTGCTGCTGTAGAACAAATAGATATAAACAATGAGGAGAGAAATTGGCCATGGTGGTGGTTTAAGCACCAAACATTCAGTGTTTCGGTTTCATGAGTAAATCCATCCTGTGTCTTATTGTTCTTGTTGCGACAGATCACACAATTCACAAATGGGATGTTTTTTTTTGGAGAAGTGCAAAGGCGGGGGAGGACGGGTGGACGGGGCGGCAAGGACACAAATACACAAAAAAAATATAGCTGTCATTTGGATTTAAATAAGCTCTGACAAAGAGCCTTTGACTGGATAATTACTTACTCTCTGACTCACTCATCTATACCACTTTGTCGCAGGGGGGCCTGGAGCCTATCCCAGGAGACTTGCGGGATGAGGCGGGGTACGTCCTGGACAGGGTGCCAATTCATCACAAGGCGCACACACACTACAGGTAATTTGGTAATGCCAATTAGCCTAATTGTATGTCTTAGGTCTTAGGACAAGCATCAGAAAAATATTCAAACTCCATGCACACAGACCCGATGCGGTAATTAAACCCTCTGGAGGTGCAAGGTGACATTGCTAGCCACTACACCACCAACAATTATTTCAATCCTAACTGATGCAGTGAGTAGCTTCTCATTTCTTAAACAACCATGTTAGAAGATCTACTGAAGATGTAGTGATATCTGGCCTGTCGTCTTACTGGAGGGGGTTTTCAGCATTGCCTAGGCAGGATTATGTCAGTGTGATCTGGCAACCCTGGTGGGCAGAGTTGTGAGCAAAAGTGTAAAAATACAATATGAGCAAAAATAAATGTTATATATGGACAATGTGAGCAAAAATACAATGTGTAAAAATAGTGTTAGTGTTTTGGAGGCCCCAAACTGCATTTCGCACTACAATGGTATAAATTTACAATTGATCTGAACACATAACAGATCAACTACGTTCTCTTACTTCACTAGTTCTCATCGTCCTCCCACCATTTTCTCTTACTGTTAACAGGAAATGGCAGCAAAAAAACATTTATTTTTGTCCTGAAGACTCCCCTGAGAAATGACTAGTCTCGGTGTCAGCCTTTCACAAAGACGGCGATCATATACGACGGTGAGTCAAAAATTACCCGCACTCCGGCTGTGGAATTTATTTTAACAAACTTTTTACGTGGAATAGACAAATGGATAATTTTTCAACATAACCTCCTTACTTTTCAATACACTTTGTCCATCTGTCAACATGCTTTCGTATTTCTTATAACAATAATTCCGTACGTTTTTTTTTTTTTTTTGTCTACTTCTTCATCAGAAGTGAATCTTCGTCCTCGTAGAGATGCTTTCAGGCGACCAAACGGGTGAAAGTCTGACGGAGCGACATCAGGACTATAGGGAGGATGCTTTAACACCTCAAAACAACGTCTCTGCAGAGTCCTGACAGTGTGGGTAAAAGAGTGTTGACGTCCATCATCAACCATGGTCCAGCTCCTTCTTGATGGCACTTCTGCGAACATCCTCAAAATTCTCTATTCATTCATACACACTTCTTTGCGATAAATCACTTTCTCCATACTGCTCGCAAAGTCTTCAATGAGTAGCTTCTCCAGGTACCAGGAACACCTGCATCACTCTTTCGAGCAAATCACAAGTGCGGCATCCATTTTTTCTCGCACCGGAGGTACAAATGAACCGACGCAACACCGGACAGCTGTGACTGGGGAGACGGTAGACTTGAATGGATAGCGCTTTAAGATAAGACTGTGCACTGCGGATAATTTTTGACTCACGCTTGTAATAACACCAAACTTTATATACATACATTAAAAAACATGTTTATTATTAGACTCAAGAGCTGTTACTATAGAAACGACAAAGGGAAGCGCATTTCTATAAACCTGATATGACTCACAACTCAACAGTGTTGTGGGATAATATTCAGCATGATTTCTGTCAAATATCTTAAAATAAGCTGTCATTATGTAAAAATGTCTTTTTTTTAATTAAAACATGAAACTTTTTTTTTTTTTTTTTTTTTTAACCAATGTAAGGCCCTGATGAAATCTCTAAAGCTATTTACTTTTGCGTGTGCTTTATTAACAAAAGTAAATATTTATATAGTGTATAGTGAAATATTGATATTTAGTTGCAAATCTGATTATATATTTATGTAAAAAAAAATGCATGTACTGAACCTGAAAATCAGCACTTCTATAAGGAAACAAATTAATAAAAAAGCATTAGCGTGATGGCAGAAAATGTGCGCTCAACAGATAAGCATGCACGGCTGACTTAACACTGTTGCTCCTTAAACAGGTTACGAACACCACAACGGTTCATTCATTCGCTGTTAGAGAAAGCAAAAAAAAAAAAAAAAACAAAAAAAAAAAAAAAAGAAAAAAAGGCTCCCAACCCCCACATACAAAAGCAGCGCCACGCACTCGGATCGCCTGACTAACGCTGTTTCCTGAGCGCACTCAAAAGCACGGCTGCTAGCTTCAAGTGGAGCACGAGGAGGAAAATCAATACACCATTACCGCTCCTTTCTTCTTCACACAGCGGGAGCTACAGGCGCCGCCTCGGCACACCGCGATTAACAACCAAAAACTGGGACACAAGCATTAAGGAGAGAGGGGGGGGGGGGGGAAGGGGAAAACCTTTAAAAATTTTAACAGATAACTCAGTTTTCTGTTTGTCCTTGAATATCTGTTCGACTGTTATACTTGAATTAGTTTAGAAATGCAACCTAGACAAGGAACGAGCTTTTAGATGAATGGGCTGTAGTAAAGCATTAGGGTTAAGCTGTTACTGTATGTCAAAGGTGACGTGACTGCTAACAATGTTAAATTTCGAGGTTTACAAACAAACCTAATCACTAAAATTATAACCAATTCAATGCACAGTTGTGTTTGGAAGCATCAAGGTTATCGTAGATCCAAGGGGCGGAGCTTGTTGAAAATTGGTGGGAATGGGCGGGTTGGCTAAAGAGACCCAAGCGATGGCTAATGCACCCTTAAAGCAACCACATTGTTTCCCAATCTGCTGTATTATAAGACCCTCTGCATGTAGTCCTACTTTAATTTAAACCCTAAGGAAATGGGATGACATTATTTTTTAATGAGTTTAATGGATATGGCTGGATATGATGCATAGCAAAATCACTCACTCAACAGCCTGTTTATCAACACCATGTTGAAAATGATACTTATTTTTTCAAATGGCTCAAAAAGTCAAAGTGGAGATATTCTCCAAGTTCAATTGTCACCTACTGTATAGACACTGCTTGGCAAAAAAAAAAAAGTCATTTGCGAAGGGTCAAATTAAAGGGGCTAAAGGGGGTAATTTTTTTTTTTTTTAAATAAATGGTAGAAATCATAGCCATGTTTATCAGGCAAAATAAGAGTATTCCCATACTCACACAATGTGAAGAGAACTCACTGGATTGGGACAAAACAGCCGGGTATAAGAAAACCACTTGAAAAAAGGCTCGGGAGCAAAAGGATCCGGCTTTGGAACAATGGAAAAAGGTCATGTGGTCTGACATCTTCAGATCGACCCTATTCCAGAGTGATGGGCGCGCCAGGGTAAGAAGAGAAGCGATGTTATGAAGCGATGCACACATCATGCATCGTGTCCACAGACAGTGTTATGATCTGGGGTTGCTTCAGTTGCTCGGGTTTTGGCTCAGCAATGTTATGTGGCAATAAAATAAAGTCGGCTGATGACCTTAATGTACTGAATGAGCAGGTTATCAATAGATGATCAACCATGGAGTTTTTCTTCCCTGATCGCACGTGTTGTACTCCAAAGTGGTTCACAAATCAACAAATGCATGTCCTTCACCCTTTTAAAAAATTTGGTCCTCCATGTGAAGTTTATTCACATTTGATCAGACTGCGGCTTAATCCAAAAAAAAAAAAAAAAAAAAAAAAAAAAGCATAAAAGCATTAGTTTCCTTCCGCAAGAGTAATAATTTTTCACCCCCTTGCTACTACTGACATACAGTAATAGTACAAAAGGGACCGTGTGCCAAATCAGGTAACTTCGTCCTTCTATAAACACTTTTTCTGAGCCTCAATGTTGACTGGATAATAAAGTGAAAGATTTACAGTGCTGGAGCAAGCAGTCATTTCTTCATATATTGCTTCCAAACATGCTGACTTTATACAATTTTTATTTTTTTATTTTTTTAAGTCATGAGGAATAGTTCTCCAAGCTTCCTGAAGGACTTGTTTTGGCTCTCGTTTTAGTCCAGAGCCTACACTTCAAGAATAAACCAGTTAGAAACCGGAGCAGGTGATCATGCCGGTCATTAGTATAGTGGTGATGCTGAATGGTTGGAACAGATGAGAAGGGAAATTAGGCTGCTGTTGAGGTTACACAATTTTAAATATTGTATATTTAAGGCACTTTGCATCCTGTTGCAGTAAAAATTTGGCGATTTCTTTAATTTAATCCACATTATTTCACAGCCCTTTTGAGTAAACTCAAAAACAATGACTGGCGCTAGATCTTATTTAACTCTTTCATCTTTGTTGCATTACTTGTTCCAAAAACTAATTCAAACAATTAAAATCTCGTCTATTTTTGATAGTCAGCAGGCTTGGTTATTTCCATTAATCTCAACAGAATTTAACAGCCTTATATTTGAAATAAGTTCAAAATGCATGAATGTTGAAGCGTAGCCCAAGCCAGTGAGCGTCGTACTTATGGGACACGTTTCAGGCCACAAACTTCAAATTTGATTTAAAATCTAACCATCTATACTGACGTTAATGCACATGTTCAAAGGTTATGAAAAGAGAACTAACTTTTGGTCATTGTGACTATTTGGTTTTAAAGAAAGTCAGTCTTTTAAAAAAATTTTTATAAATTATTTATTAAAGCAAGCACATCATTGGTCGGCTATAACATCAGCCACCTGGCCCATCCACTGCCGCATTCAATAAAAAGTTCAGACTCCAGCTTCAGAAAGTTAAGTCGTTAATAACCAAGCAAGTATTCTTTTAAGTTTCATCCTCTCCTTTTAACTCAGCCTTTACTTTCTCCCTCATGGTTCACCAAGAATAGGCATGTTAACCGATTAATCAGAGCAAAAGAGAAAACCAAGAAAAACCTACGAGTTTATACTCCGTTATAATCTCCAAACCATTTTAAATTAAATATCACAGTGGATCCTGCCTCATTACCCGACTTGAATAGACCACCGCAGTACAGATGAATATGAAAATGAGATTAAAGAGCTCAACACTTCACTCTCCTGTCTAATCTCATTGCATATCAGCACTTTGCAGCAGCTAAGTACTTGCCCTAGTGCTGAATCAGAGCAATGCCAGGTGCAGTCGAACTTAAAAAAAAAAATTATGATAAATGAAGATGACTCGAACTAAAAGCATCAAGAAGTAACAGCATTCCTGGTCCAGACATAGTAGAGGAGTAGTGGTGCATATGATGTGTCGTTAGAATTCTGTAGAGGAGCAATTTCATTGCGAGTTTCATCGTAGCTTTGAGAATCATGCTTACCCAGAAATCTCCTCAATACAAATGGGCAAAAAGCAGAAAACATGAATCTTTTAAGGTAGACAACAGTTGAAATAAGTAATAAATAATCTTTGCTGCTAAACTGTCTCGCCTCAAGGACAAAGGGAGAATAGAAAGGGAACAAAAAAAGAAGGTAAAGGATAAGAGAAAGGAATTAGATGAGGCAAAAAAGAAATCAGGAAAGGCACAGGAATGAACGGAAATGGACTGGAAAAAATGAATGTGAAAGAAGGAATGAGTGTAAAGGCAAAGGAGTGAGGAGAAGAAAAAAAAAAAACTAAGGAAGGAAAAGAAAAAATTTAAAACACAATAAGACACAGTGAAGAGCAACTCACAGCTCCCTTCAATTTATTTATTGATGTACCGAACATGAAAAAATACAAAGTATTTCAAACACAAAAGAAAAAGAAAGCAAAAGAACATGTACATCTTCTAGTAATACTGTTCGCTTTAAATACTGAAAAAACAAACAAAAAAAAAACATTATATACCCCAAAAATTCAAAACTCAGATGTGAATAAAGTTATACTGTACAACTTGAAATAAATAGATAATGCACACTACAGAACTGAGACTACAGACGGGACATGGAGGCTTTTCACACCACAGGTGGGACTCGGACTCAGACTTTAGCCGTGTTTAAAGACCCGCAGCTGAATGGCCTCTGCCTTTCTGAGCCTGCTCTTTGCCTCACTGGCTGGCTTTTAAAGGAGAAAAAAAAAAAATAATAGAAAATGGAAAAATAAACCCCTACGTGGCATGAAAAGCTCTCCCTGTCCCTGAGCAGCACAAAGCCACAGTTCATCAATGAAAATATAACAAACCATAATAATAATCATAAGAAGAAGAAGAATAAACGACCAAAAAGAGAAAGAAGGAAAAGAAAATGTAATGCATAGCACACTGCCACACATCCGGGGAGCCTGAACTGCACTGGTTAAAGGCTCTTTCCTTCATTAAGTGGAGAATAAAACATGCCATTGTGTTTGCTACGGTCGTGGAAAAGCCTCGCCAAAAGTGAATATTGCTTAATCCATGAAGATTAAGCAATATACTTTTATTTCTCGTTTTTAAAACGGGTTAGGATTATGCATCAAGTGTAACATGGATACGAAAAAAAAAGAAAAAAAAAACTGAAACATTTGTTCAAAATTGTGGCTTGTCAATTTTTAACCACAAATATATTTAATGCTTAATATATAGATAATAAAAAAGGAAAGGGGAAAAAAAAAAAAAGGAAATAAACTAAATCTATTGCCTAGAATTTGGCAGAAGCAAGACTAGCTACAGACAAAAACCACCAACAAATCTGATACTGTAATAATGCATCAAACAAAGTGTCTCAACTAAACAACTCTCAGAGGCAAAACAAATCAGCTAAGAAAGAAAATAATTACCATACATATTTTAACAAAGAAAAATACTTATTTTGGGGGAAAAAAACTAAACAAAATACATATATTACTCAACATAAAGTACTTATTTACATTTAAGGTATTAACTCAGGAGATCTTCTCCCTTCGAACACTTCATTCTCAGTCGTGTTTAGTTTTTTTGTTCTGTTCTCAGGCATCGTCAGCCCGTTCTCTCCTTCATTCAGAGCAGCTAAAACCTTTGTCAGTGTTTAGAAAGACAAAAGTGTTTAACAAGATATTAAATACAGCACTGAGGATACCCGACACCCACAACAGCCCCCACCCCCCCCAACACTCGTTTTTTTTTCCATTTATTTTTATATTATTAAAGAAGGAACCCGTCGAGCGAGGAAGAACCGATTCACCCAAAAATCTTTTCACGCGCCTACAGGTTCCCTCCGTCACCCCGCATGCACACGTGCGCGGCCGCGTGTAATAAAACCTTTTACGCGCGTTTCTTTCTTTCTTTTTTTTTTTTTATTCCCTCTTCTTCTTTTAGGGCGGCCTGCGTCTCAAAAATATCTAATCCAAAACGCAAGCTGTGGAACGCAAAGACCTCGAAAAAGACAATCCGTCATCGATAAACCGCTCCAGAAATTTCTTAACTCTGCAAACTGTCTGGTAAAGTGTGAAAATCTCACAGGGTGTCGTATGAAGATAGGTTTCTCAAAGTCAAAATAGTTTGCTCCATGTCCAGTAAAAAGTTTCTCCAAATTCTCTTCTTTTTTTTTTATAAAAATAGACACTTTTGTGTTTTAAACCCACATCAAAGAGGTTCGTAGCTCTTTGGCAAGGTACCGCTTTAAGAATTTTTTTTGTCTTTGTCTTTATTTTTATTTTTTTGATATATATATATATATTTTTTAAATGTGTTCGTTTTCCTCAATTTAAACAGTAACATTTACGCAGTCAATGAACTCGATGAGAAACTAAATGTGGAAGGATTAACGATAATTTTTTCTCTTCAATAGTAAACACGCTGAACACGTCTCAAAAAAAAGAAAAAAAAAAAAGAAAAACTAAAGAACGAAGAGAAAACTATGAAAATGAAAAATTAACACTGGCACCATCGCCACTGAACACATGCTATTAATCTTTTTCTTTTTTAAAGACTAGAGAATTGCACAAAAAAGGAAAAAAATAAATAAAACAAAACCAAAAACACAATACAGGTTTTTCCTTTATAACACTGATTTGCAAACATGTCTGAGAAAGTTTTAAATACGTTTCTTTCTTTTTTTTTTTTTACTCGTTAAAGAATCTTTAAACGCTTAGCGTTAAGCTTTGTGCGTTTTGCTAGTTTTGAAAGAGACTTGCAGCACGCGGTCTCCGAGGCGATAGCCGTTCAGGCTGGCGATGGCCATGGCTGCCTCGTCGTAGTTGGTCATGGTGACGAAGCCGAAGCCTTTGCACTTGTTCGTGTTGAAGTCACGGATCACCTTCACGTTCGTCACCGCGCCGAACGGCCCAAACATCTGCCACAGGATGCTCTCGTCTGCGTCCGGAGCCAGGTTGTAGACGAAGATGCACCAGCCCGTGCCCGCGTGGCCGGGGATGTTGATGCCCAGGCTGGTGACGCCGTCGATGGCCATGGGTGAAAACCTACTGCGGAAGAAATTACAGCATGAACATCATTTTCAAAGGGACTCAATAATGAAGCAGATCAGGAAGTTTGTTCTAGGTAGCGCACACACTTTAATACATGCTAATAAATAAAATAAAATAAAAAATTAAAGATTTTTTTCAAGTTAGCACATACTTTTTAGTTAGACTTGATTAGATTCAATTGAACATTTCTATTAGTTTTCATTCAACAGCACTAAAGTTAACCGAGTTTCTCCCTAATATAGCTAACGTTTTTCCATATTTTATTTCTTATTTTAACCTTAAGGTCATGAGCGGTCGTATAAGCATTTCACTGCATATCATACTGTGTATTAGGGCTGCACGATATTAGGAAATTACGCGATATGCGATATTGTTGAATATTGCGATAACGATATTTCTTGCGATATCATCTACTTGGGAGGCGGGTATAAAGACAGTAAGGGCCCATCTGATTGGTCAAATTTGGACACACAAATGCTTGGCACATAAATTTAATTTATCCCAACTCTTTGCGATACAGATATTGCGTATACCATTACCGCAATAACGATAATTTTTTGATATATCGTGCAGCCCTACTGTGTATGACAAATTTAAATTTGAAGTTCTGTTTTAACATGACTTATATAAAGCGGTCATCTTTTTTTACTTGCTTCACTCTCCAGTCCTGTAGGTGGCGGTAGTGCAAAACCGTCCATAAAAATCAAGAGACGACAATGTGTTAATCGGCGAGAACTTGCGGCAGATTAAAGCACTTTGTATTTTACATTTAGGAATTCAGCAGACACTCTTATCCAGAGTGACGTACGAAAAGTGCTTTGAAGTTTCAGTCACTGGGTTAACGAGGTTACTAAGTGCCATCAGTCACACACAGTGGATTTATTCATTTTATATATATATATATATTTCCTTTTTTAATGGGGTCCAAGTACTTGAACAAATACGTCCCGAGTCGTTAGTTAAAAGTATTTTCTGCAAAAGCTGTGGTATACTGTACGTGTCGATGTTTAGAGCATTTAACGTTTCTAAGTTTGTATCTACATCGTCCTGAACATAAAACTCCCTTATTGACCGAATCAACAGATTTAACTCAACTTTGGAGGAGGTAGAAATTGTGGAGTACCTCAGCAGCCTCTCAGAAACAAAATGTGCCGTCATCCCATTCATGCCACAGATCTACATATATCTTAAGCTAGGAACGTGATAAAAGAGAAGTGCAACTTTTTATGAATAGTCAAAAAAAACAGGATTCTAGTGAAGAGAAAAAGTGAAGAGAATCCACTTGTATTTAGTCTGACAGAAATCTACAAAAAGAAAAAAAAAATGAAGTCTTTTTTTCCTTCATTTGTTCTGTGAAGCTTTTGCCAAAGGGAGAGGGGGGGAAAATCTATAAATAACTAGTGTGAGGAGTGTGTAGCACCGTGTGTGTGTGTGTGTGGGGTGGGAGTTGCAGTCTATAACAGCAGGGCATGAATTATTTCAGCAGGTTTCAGATTAGATCACACACTCGGCTGAGCTTCTCTCAGCAGCCACATCCTGACAGGTGTGTTCCTAACACTACAACACCCACCCCAACCCACACACACACACACCATCTCTCTGAGCCGAGCATTTAGGACCAGTGTGAACTACATTTTGCTCCTGGAAAAAGTGACGCTCCTGCGTTTCAATTATATCCATGGCGCAGGAAGACGATCAGGTCTCGGAAACACGTTTATTATTTTTTTCTCCCTAGTTTTATTCCACTGGACAGTGAGGTACAGTAACGCGGCCGTGATCCCACACACTTGTGCGGCTGCGTTGCCAAGTCGAGCCGGACTCTGACCAAGTACCCTCGTACCCAAGAGTGCCAAGAGAGACATATCGGTGGAGCTGAAAATAGTGCAGACTGGTAATGAGTTGGAGCACAAAAACGAGGGCTCTCCTGGTGTGACAGTACAATCTGCTGAACGAAGGGGTTTTTCACACGGTCACCATTAAACACGGTTTTATTTATTCCCCTGCAATAAGGTTTCCAATGTCGCTGAGGCAGTTGCTCCATTTCTAACTCCATGACCCAAATTTAATCTTCCGGTTAACACAAAGCCTAAAAATGGCTTCCGCTTCGGTCACTACAGACTCGACGGTATGAAGTTTATTCATCCATTCATACAGTGAACATCTGAAGATCCATGCTCAGGGTGTGTAAAAGATCTAGAGGTCACTCCCAGGAACATGCAAAAGACCTGAGAGACACACCGAGGTCAGGCTTCAACCCTGTGTGATAGAGTAACCCGTGTTCTTCACCGTGTCAGGATGAATTGTTGCATTTTCATCTCAGGTTAAAATTTTATTATTATTAGTTATTTATTTATTTTGATAAGAAAAAATGTAAAATTTGTTTTGTCCACTAAGCTTAAAAGCTTAAGGGAGGGGGGAGGGGGGTATGGGGGGACACCCACTAGGGTGTTCCATGGAAACGTTGCCCTTACCATGTGGTAATAAATTAAAAAAAATAATAAATCGGGACTCACCAGGGACTAGCTGATACGATATCGCGATACCAAGGTGGCGATACTATTTGTATTCCGATTCTATTAGTATCACGAATTTACAGATATCCCGATTTTTTTCCCCCTCTTCTGCTACATTTATAAACAGACTTGCCCCATTATTTGTTCTGACTACAAACACAGTCCTGCATGGCAATTTGTGAATAGTTTAAAGCTCACAACCTGCATACAACATATTACAACCAAATAAATTTAACCTTATGACATGATAATCACTGAATTACTTTTTTCCTCCATCTATACCACTGACACTAAGAAACACATGTTAATCGATAACACTACCGGCAGCTCTAGATTTAGATTTGTTACGGTACCACACTGTTCAGTTCAATTATTAGTAACTGCAGCCTTTGTTGTAAACTGAGCAGCGTGTTGCTTAGCTTTCAGACAAATTTCACAAAATAAAAATCTACTGAACTTGCCACATACTTACCTCTTCACTCCATAGGCCATGTTCAGCAGGTTGTCCAGCCTGAAAAGAAATGATGACCATTAGGAGTAGCTTAATTGTTTTGTGCTATTAGTAACACTTAACCAGGGATGACTCACTCTGTCTGACTTAAGAACAAAACAGACTTACGAACGCACTCCCGATACGGATCTCGTTCGTAAGTCGGGGACTACAGTGGTGTGAAAAACTATTTGCCCCCCTCCTGATTTCTTATTCTTTTGCATGTTTGTCACAAAATGTTTCTGATCATCAAACACATTTAACTATTAGTCAAAGATAACACAAGTAAACACAAAATGCAGTT
>JAQMYI010000013.1:14533697-14548729 GCA_030014275.1 Clariallabes melas | reverse complement strand
ATAAAACCCCTCATTTAAAAACTGCATTTTGTGTTTACTTGTGTTATCTTTGACTAATAGTTAAATGTGTTTGATGACATGCAAAAGAATAAGAAATCAGGAGGGGGGCAAATAGTTTTTCACACCACTGTATATGTAATGTAGCCAATGTCTTATCAATTACAACATACAGTATGATGATACCTAGGTGCTCGGTCGATTTATTTTGCCATTCTGTTAGTATCACGACTCTATAAATTCAATACAATTTTTATATACACAAAAACTAAGCAAATAATTTGCACAAGATACTGCCCCACCTGCCAATGTGTAAAAAAAAAAAAAAAACTGTTTTAAAGAAAATGCCATGTTAATTCAATTTTGATTGTATAGCACTTTCAACATTGTCGCTAGCAGCTTTACACAATCAAAATAATTATTCAAGTTTGTATGAAATGAGAATGTGTATGAATCAAAATAAGACATTGGCTACATTACATGTAGTCCCCGACTTACGAACGAGATCCGTTCCGGCAGTGCGTTCGTAAGTCTGATTTGTTCTCAAGTCAGACAAAGCAAGTCTTGTACGCCTTCGACACGAATACACAATGTAAATCGTACCAATCCACTTGACTAAATCTGTCCCCTTTCACCACACTGTAAAAAAAAACTTTAACTGTATCTAAAGAAATGAATCTCAAAGTGAAATTTAAATGTTGTCCAAGCGCCTCACTGACACACTGGAAATATTGTAAATAATACTTACTATTGGTATCTGGTGCACTGTAGTGTTTTTTTTTTTCTTTTTTATACAATATGCGATATTGTTGAATATTGCGATAACGATATTTCTTGCGATATTAGTATTATATCACCTACTTGGGAGGCGGGTATAAAGATAGTAAGGGCCCATCTGATTGGTCAAATTTGGAGACACAAATGCTTGGCACATAAATAAAATAAAATTTATCCCAACTCTTTGCGATACAGATATTGCGTATACCATTATCGCGATAATTTTTCGATATATCGTGCAGCCCTAATATATATATATATATTTTATTTTTCTTCAGTCAGAAATTTTCTCCTGGCCAATCAACCAGAGACAAGAGTTTTATATAAACGTGTATAATCCCTGAACATCTGACTTGTACTGCAACGTTCAAAAATTAGCGACACAATCCGCATGCATTACGATTTAATAATTATCTGTAATTATATGCAGCACAGACGCAGTGACAGCCGAGTCTGGCACACTATTATACGTGTTACATTAATTATACCTGACCCGGTCCTTCAGCCTGAGTCACTTTTAAAATAAGGAGAGAGAATGAAGTGAGGGGGGGATAAGAAGCTAAACAACTTTCTCGCTAAACTTTTACACATCGTCGTCTTTGTAATTATACTGAAAGCTGATCAAACATCACCCAACAGCTCAACCTAAGCCCTTTCCTTCGGAGACGTTACCTGAATCTCTGAGCCTGCTGGGCGAGCGGTCCTGGGTATCTCCTGTTCGGAGACTGGTAGAGCTGCGAGAGCAGAGCCTGGCTGGTTTTCTGACTCGGGTTGTTGGCGAACTTGACCGTGATTGGCTCGGTGGCTCCGGGAGGCTTCTGCCCATTCAGCCCCTTAATGGCCTCCTCAGCCTCCACGCGCCGATCGAAGCGGATAAAACCCACACCTCGAGACACGCCTGAAAAATGTAATAGAAATTTGTAAAAATAAAAATAATAGATAAATAAATGCACGGCCAAGCTTTCTCCTATTGGTCGTCCCACAGTTTTAAGCATATCTGCAATAATTTACGGATTTCTGTTGCTTCTGCTTTTTTCAGTTCCTTACTTAAATCATTACTCCGTTTCCCACATCTACCGTTATCCATCTTTCTTTTTAGCCGACAATCCTGTGAAGATCTTAGCAAGAACAGAAAGAGAGCTTAATTAGAAACTACTAGATTAATTTACCAACCAACAAGACTGACTGAACGAATAACTTTCACAAAATATTTTCCCGCGAAAAAGTAGTGGCGCTTCTAGCACCTTCCCTTCACTGTCTTCCTTCTCGGCTTTTTAACATACTGTAGTTTCCCCCATCCTTAACATTTTATTCTCTTCAGTTGTATTAAAAAGCTCTTTAAAATGGACAGGGCTGTAGCTTAAAAAAAAGTGAAGACGAACACACTCCGTCTCTCAACACAAACACAAAAAAAAAACGTGAGCCAGTTAGACAAGAGAGCGAGAGAGAGAGACTAGGCATTTTGGAAATGGAGATCAGTCTGACTGTAAATTCATTTTAAAGCTTGCTGTGAAACAGGCATTAAAGCTGCACCTCAGGGGAAGATGGAGAGAGAGAGAGAGAGAAGGTGGGTTTCATTAACCACTGCCTTTCTCCGCTCCAAAAACCATTTCACATTTTATCTGTCCATGCATATTTATGACCGAGGCAGCCATTTCTGGAAACTAAGCAGCAGAAGCACCTGTAATGTCCTCCAGCAGCAGGTCTGGATCTGTTCCAGTGTGGACATTAACAGAACGATAGGGCTTTCAGATAACTGGGTGTTCTTTTGTTTTTGATGTGAAAATGATCAGGTGTAACTGGCTGACCTGTCACCTGGTCGACGAGGATTCGGGAGGTGATGATGCGTCCGTACTGGGAGAAAAGCTGCTCCAGCTCCTTTTGCGTCATGGTCTTGGGCAACCCGCTCACGTACAGGTTAGCGTCTCTGATGGATGCCGAACTCGGACGGGCGTAGGACACCTGGAAGGAACGAGCACACCTTAGCAGTTTTACGATTTATAAACTTAAAAAAAAAAAAAATAAAATAAAATCTTGGTTAATGCTCATATATCTCATGGATAAAAGAATTACTGACTTCAACTTCAGATAAAACAAACTTTATTTGACCTTGGTGATAAATACCACAGCCTGGGTGAGAGAGAGTGAGTTTAGTGAGAGATGAAGGGAGACTGCCTTAAAGGAAAAGCATGAGATGGGTTTCTAACAGAAACAAGACGATCACTGCGAAAAGTTATTTAAAAATCTAGAACTGTAATCAAAACTGAAAGTTTATTAAATGCCCAGCTTTGAGTGGGCGCATCCCAAACCACACCATCAGCTGTTCACTGTGGATGCATCCTAAACCACACTCCCTATTCACTACAGTTTACAGCAGCTGCAGTGACATTTCACACTCCCTTATATGATAATAAAAAGACAGAAATTAATTCACCACAGTAGTCATGTCTCGTGTCACTCAAGCAATTTTTTCAACACTTTATATATACACGTTTTATAGTTTACGGTTATTTAGTTGAAAACCGCGAGTGTCCGCAGCCCCTCAACCCTGCACGCTCACTGAGGCGGTAACACATCGCCATGCTTTTATAACCCTACAGGTGGCGCACTCTGAACTATTTACACATTTTTATCCCGTGTGGTAGGAGTGAAATATTTGACGAGTTTTGATAGAAATAATAATTATGTCGGATGATGGAGATGCGCGCTGCTCAGTAACAATGAGGCTTTTCTGCTAAATAAAATTAAGTTAAATGTTAAACTCTTGTATATGAAGTCAGTTTGTATTGTTTAAATGCTGCGCTTGGTTTTTAAGTGAGAAAACTTGTTATAAGAAACGGGATGCATTTAATCAACTTTTTTTTTTTTTTTTAAAGATTTAAAATTGTAACAAAAAAAAAAAAAAAAAATTTATAACCGAGCTGAGGTGATCTCGTTACATTGTGACGCCAGGATTTTAATTCTCAACTTTTTTTTTTTCTGTAAAAAGTAAGAAAGCGTTAAAATAAAGGAAAGAAAAAGAAATATGCTCCGAGAAGTAACTCCATGAACCCGACTATACCATTCTTGACAGAGTTTACTAAAGTGACATCTGAGATAACGATTCCTCTAAACGGTTAAACAGCCTGCTTGTACTCGAGCGCCACTTATTTCCAGGGTTTATTGCCCCACCCCCCACTCAGCGAAAAGTCGTCAAGCTCCATCTTGCTCTTGCTCTCTCTCTCTGTGAAACGGATTTCATTCTTCATAATAATGTTGGAAAATTCACGAGCGCGAGGCTTTGACAGGCCCACAATAGCACGTTCTCACTCCTCTGAGCCTCTAAGCTAACGACACAATCGCACTCATCCACCACTGTCTATCGCGTGAAGAAGAGAAAAAAAAGCTTACGGAACAGATGGAGATATTTATTTAAAAAAAAATTAATAAAAAATTAATTAATTAATTTAAAAAAACGAACGAGACTGCGACACCTCTCAGAATGCGGACCGGATCCCTCTGCTCACGCACGGGCACCGACAACACACGAGCATATGCCGAGCTGCTTTTTGGCGAAATCGACTTGCAGGCATTCTGCACATCTCGATGAGTTCAGTTAAAATGAGGCCTGAACTGCTTGCTCTGTAGCGTACGGCATCTTTTATTAGATTATGGTTAATACCCGTTTCTGCACAGTTTCCTCCATAAGCTTACACCAGCAGTTCTCAACCATTTAAAAAAAAAAAGGAATAAATTAAAAGGCTGATTGGTTAAAAATCAGGGCCCGTATTCAAAAAGCTTAGAATTCTCGGAGAGCTCCTATCTTAGCCTACAAAGTCCTAGACTAAAAGTGATTTAGAAAACTTCAGAGCAACTCTGAGTAAGGAAAGTAGAAAAACCTTTGTCTTAGTGAGGAGGTGTGGTCGACCCCGTTGCTAGGGATAATGCAGCAATTCAAGGACTGTGATTGGTTGATAAAAAAATTTTTTTACACCTGACAAATTGAGATCTGAGAAATTGCATAATTATGACTACAGGCTGCATTCTGCAAAGTTTCTGTTGTAGGCTAAATATCTTAAAGTTAAACAGCCAAATCGGTTCAAAAGTCTACTTTTGAAGCAACCGATTTCCACACAGTAGTTACTATGTTTAAGTTCTTACGTTTATTTGCCGTACTGATTTTATTACTTGTAATCCATTTCAGATTGATGGAAGCAAAATGACTCAGCTTTTACCAATTTACATGATTATAAGAAAGTCTATTTAAGTTGAACTTTTGGATGGTATGTAGCCAACAATCCAAGAGAGATGGAACTAAGTAAAACAACAAGAAAACCAAATTGGACAGAAGAGCAGTGTTTACTTTTAGCTTTACGTTCAGTGTTTGGAGAATATTTCTTCTTTTTTCGCCATTTTGTCCTCTGCTATAGAAACTCTTAAGCCTCTTAAAAGTCCTCCTCTCTACTCTCTTTTTAGGGATAAGATTAAGATTTAGTCCTAAATTTAAGGGGAAATTCTAAGAAAATTTCAGAATTCTAAGAATTGTCTTAGAATTTCATCACTAGGAGCAACTTTTAGGCTTAAGCTTTGTGAATACGGGTCCTGGTTTACTGAAAGCCAAGAGAACATACTTGAGAAACACTGCTCTCTCATTTCATTTCAGATACGTTATCTAGACAACTAGCATCACTAACTCAAGACAGCTCCGGGAACAAGACGAGTGATTCCTGTCGAGTTTTCTGGATCGATGATGCTGCGACAGTCGACCTTATCTGATCGATCAGTCAACGTAGTTTAAACCAGGTATAGAAACAGTGCGTCTCTCTCTCTCTTCTACTGGACTCTCAGGAGTACATCAGCATTTGTTCCCATTGCAATAAATACTTCCATGGCTAGCAATTTGATAAGTAACTAATTACTAGTAAACCTCTAGCGCATGTAGTCGAATAAAAATATATACACAGGCAAGTCACAGCGTTACGTTCCAGGAGCATGTTCATAAGTCGGATTTGTTCGTAAGTCAGACAAAGTGAGTCTGATGCACCTTTGACACGAATATATACGAAGCCAATTTGACTAAATCCCTGTTGCCTTTCCCCAAACAAACCGTAACCACGCCTAAGGAAATGAATCTCTCAGTGTAGTGTTGACTCTGCGTCTTTAAATCCTGGACACCATTTTTCTACCGAAATAAGGATTATTCACCATCAGGACAACTTTACAGGACAGACGTTTTCTATCGTCTTGCTCCCGGACTGATTCGGTAAAACCCGGTGAGGCCGACTCATTTCTTTCGCGCACACACACTCACAATCAATAAACTGGACTTCAGATATTTTATACATTCAATTACACTCTGAAAATTTGGTGCACTGCAGTGTCTACTTTTTGTATAATTCACATGAGCTACATCCATGATTGAACAGGAAGTAGAACCGCAGTCTGTTCGTATCTGTGGAAATTCATAACATAAATGTACTTAAATCCAGTTCTCAGTTTGAAAACGGTATTGCATTAAACCATGAATAGCTTTTTATTATTTTTTTTTTTACAGTAGTTTAAATCCGTTGATTCGTTTGACATCACTATTTAGGCCACACAACTACAATCGCTAACTCGACGCACATCCTAAACCTCACTATTTATATCACGTGTATATAGGGTACAACACACTCTACTGTCCTGATTTAACACGGACCCCACGCACACACATTCTGCATTGCGGTGCTGAACTCGTTCCTCCGTGATAAAGAGCGAGAAGTGAACATGGAGAAGCATCACTGTAACGCTCGAACACAAACTGTGTTTTGGGAAAAACTTGGCAACAGCTTTTTATGTAGAACTGTAAAATGGCTCTGGTTCTAACAAAAAACACTCTTTTTCTCGTGTGTGTGTGTGTGTGTGTGTGTGTGTGTGTGTGTGTGTGTGTGTGTGTGTGTGCGCATTCTCAGCAGCTCTGCCTGGGTGACAGCGCACACTGCTTATCTGCCTAAATTTAATTAGAACGCTGGCAGACGCGAGGCGCTGGCTCGGCTCCGTAATCTCAGCCACGTCGATATTTAAAAAAATAAAAAATGCCTGCTTTTAATTAAAGCTCAGAACGGAGCCTTAAACGCGATCGATAAACGCCACCGAACTCGCCTGCGCTTTTCTCGGCTTTACGTCCTCTAGACGGCGGATGAAGAGAATGCGCCGCTGTAAACTCCGCTTTCGCTCGTCGTCGTCGTCCTCCTCCTCCTGACCTCTGACCTCATTTGTTCCGTCTTATCCCACATCATCTCGCTTTCTTAACGCTGTTTTCTCCGGTAACACTCGCAGATTAATCGCATACCAAACATCAGCACTTCTAAAAAGAACAGCAAGACTGGAGTTCTTTTCCTTTCCTCTGTCGAGTGTTTTAAAATAAATACATAAAAAAAAATTTAACAAGTACAGCCTGCTGCTGTTCCAGCGTTTTATTCTCATAAAAAAATTTTTTTTAAATCTCAAAGTTGTGATTTGACAGAGTGTCTTACTGCTTACGTGCCAACCTGAAAAAACTGTTCTTCAATACAGTACTTGAACATGTCTGTTAACTAAGATAGAGAAGGCAGTGTGTGTGTGTGTGTGTTGTATATAAACAGGGTGTTACAGCATACACCAGGTGCTGAGAAGGAAAAGAAGCTGACGCTCATCTGTTCTTCCACGTTCACAGGACTCATTTCTCTGCGCGTGTTCCTCTTACCTTAATGGTTTTGGTTTGTAGCCGCAGTCCGTTCAGGGTGTTGATCGCTTTTTCCGCGTCCTTGGGATCCACGTAGTTGACGAAGCCGTATCCGAGACTCTGGCCTGGAATACAAACACAAGCAGGATCTGATATTGTGGTTTATATGGTCACATTAAATGGATCTCAAAATATACAGGCGACATTTCATCACCAGTCTCTTTAAAAGACGTCAAATTTGCAATACAAAGTTGTTTTTTCCCCCCTCTAAAGCAAAACCATGTGAAAGAACGTCTGCCAAAAGCTTTAACACCACAAATCGTATTAAGAACACTGCGCCGTTAACAATCCGAGTATAAAAAGTTGTACTGTACACAACGGCAGAATCTCGACCCTCGCTCAGCCACCTACAGCAGAAGCCCTGAAAAAGCTTGAGCCTTAAACTGCAGAGAATAAAAAGCCTAAAACCGTTATCACAAAAATAATACTGAAGAGAGAAATGAAGAGCGGTTCCCAGCCCTGTCCGAGGCAGCCCGAGTTCAGCCCTGACAGCGAGAGACTATTCAGCACACATTATAGGTGATGAGAGGAACAGACTGTCTCTTAAAAATACAGAAATTCTGGTATTTACAATGAAATTCCCGCCCTCGTTGTTTACTAATGAGTAGCCATGATTGGCTCGCCAAATACAAAGTGACTGGTGTGTGTTTATTTAAAAACGTTCGATGCGGAGTTTCGATTCGTTTCTTCACTGATGCAACCTTGTTCTTATTCCATGTGCTGCACGTTATAACGAGCGAGGATAAGCAGGACAATTGTGGGAGAGAGGACAAATGCTAGGTTAAGAAATGAAAAAGTTTCTACTCTTCAGTTTCCTTATAACCTACATGAAAAGTTTCAAACTTGGTAAATTTCCTTAAATCTTATTTGAATGCGTGTGCTACTGGTTAAAATGGTTATAAATAAATACTTACACAAGCACTTTAAATGGCTGATCCCAATAACCCAAAGAAGTTATTCGATATTTATTTGCATACATCAGCGGCACGTGAAACGTTTCCTTAATGACTGCGCTTTATTAGCGCTACACTAGAACTAAAAACACTACACAAATGCTAATTCAAAATGTATTTGCAGAGACCACTACCACTTCAGTCATTTCCTTCATGAGCGCTCAGATTGATCATGTTCAGAAAACCAGTCATGTAATATATAGAGCAAGTCCCCAACACACGGACAAGTTACGTTCCGGGAGCACGTTCATAAGTTGGATTCGTTCGCAAGTCCGACTGTGAGGTACCGCATTATACTCTTGCGAGACTGCACGTCCAAATCGCAAGGGGAATCGCGGTGACACAGCGGGGTCAGCTGACCTCGCTTAAAGGGAACCCGGAAAGGAGGACAATGCCACGAGGTTTACTGCACGTTTGAACAGACGCCGTTTGGTCTCAGAGCCGTTTCGGACTGTGATCTGTTTTGTCATTTTGTCTCGAAACTGTTTTCCACTGTATTGGACTGTGAACTCCGTCTCGTTGAGGATTTTCCGAAATTAGGATTGTTCACCAGGACAGCTTTACAGGACAGACATTTTCTATCATTTGTCATCGATTATTATCTGCGGAAATCTCGTAACTCAAATGTTCATAAATCGGGGACTTGCTGTAGAGTGAAATTGAAATTCAGCTCGCATTTCAAAATGTTCTTCCCAGGTAATCTGCGTATTATTAAATACGGTACAGTATACATTAATACATTTAACGAGTACAAGATGGCAGCGCGCTAAAGGCAGCTGATTATAGCAACAGCCGATCAGACGGAATTTCAAACAGTATCCAAACAATACAAGGCTAAATCATCCGTCTTGCCTTTCTGTTCGTCCTTCATACTACATTTAAGTGACTACAAAAAAAAAAAAAAAAAAAAAAAAAGAAAGAAAGAAGCAAAGTTTCTCCTCTGGCCTGATATGATGGACGTTTTTATTTTAATAGACACTGGATGGTGGTGGGGAATCAGACTGCTGCTATGACTCATCAGGCTGAGCAATGAAGATCTCTGTTCTCTTGAATAATTTCAAAATCTCAAATCTGCCTGCGAAATAATAAATAAATAAAAACAAAAATAAAGCTCGACACCCACTCCCTTCCACCACATGGTAGCGATGCAATTTCCACAGCCAAGATGTAGCTGCTGGTCAGGTTCAGCTCAGCCTCCTCCGCTAAAGCGAAACCTTCTAATGATCAGCACAGACGGTGAGATTGCAGAGAGGACGCCGTGCCAAAAATCGCACCGTCCAATCCAAAGAGGAAAAAAAAAAAAAAAATACAGCAAAAAGAGCAACACAGGAAATCCTACTCTGGGTGGAGAGAGTGTTGTCTGGTTTTGGGTTGTGTTTTTTTTTTTTTTGGGATCCCCAAATGTGCCTCGCTGAAAGAGAACCGCTTTCCAGTATACAGAAGACAAACGATTTACAGAATAATATCCTTCTGGAGATTCTCAGGGAGGAGAAAAAGGGGGTGGGGAAAAAGGAAAAAAACGGAAGCGCCGTGGGTTGGTGAGTATGTGCACGAGCGCATTTCCCAAAATGCTTTATTGTTAAAATATAGCCATATGCCGGTGTGGATCGTCACCAAGACCACATTAACGTGAGTCAGATTTACTACCCCAAACGAGCAAATTCTGATAATTGACTCGTAGTGTCCCAGACTTGGTATTCAGGTACAGACACAACCACCTTCACTACATCACGGCTTTCTGCAAGCCTCAAGTTTAAGCAATATCATCCGATGTGACAGATAGTCTATGGCCAAATATTTGCCGACACCTCACCATCAAGCTATCTAGGCCTTTGGAACATCCCGTTCTCTGCTGTTCTTTTAGACCCTGACTCATTCAGCTACAAAATCGTTAGTGGGAGGTCTGGTGGAGTCAGTGTTCCACTTCATCAGGTTTGAGGTCAAGGCTCGATGTTCTAAGAGTCCTTCCAGAACTTAACACGTCATGTCTTCATGAAGTGCACTTTGTGCTTTCATGCTGGATCGAGTTTGGCCCTCTGGCTTCCAGTGAAGGGAAATCTTCATGCTCCAAAGACAACTTTGAAGGAATGACTCAAGGAAGGCTCACATATGGGTGTGATGTCATGTGGAGCACAAACTTCGTGGTATATATACCCAGCATAAAAATGAACAGTGTTATGGGGAAACAGTCATTCCCACAAGCACCAGCACCAGACTGATTAACGGGAAGACGGCAGTGCTGGTCATCATGATCGGTTTTACTTTGCTATACCGTATACGCACATGTACACTGGTACCTCGGCATACGAACTGACGAATCTTCGCCTTAAGAATTGAAATTTTGCAAGAAATTTACCTCAGAATAGGAAGCTTTTTCAGACAAAGTAAAAGAGGTTCCTCGGGAGGTTTTCCCCACAAAACCTTATAGACATTTTTCCAGAATCTTTATTATTCTGTAAAGCCGCTATCCAACAATGCCAGTTGTGTAAAGTGCTACATAAATAACACTGAACTAAATTATTCAGTGGTGCCGGAGGTGTTAAAAGCAATGCGGGACCGATCGTGCATGCGAATTAACATGTACTATTTCAAACTGCAATAAAATGTCACTTCTGATAAATCTGACGAGGTGAACGCTACCATATTACACTTAGCATTTATTCAGAAATAATAAATAAATTAAATAAAATCATCCCATCTTCCACTCACCAAAAAAACACAACCAGCAAAGTGCCAATTAGACTGGTGGAATATGCATTCGTCCCCAAGAGAGTGGCTCTAAGCATCTGCTTTCGCTATAATTGGCTCCCCGTTTAGTGTGCAACTGTGGGAGATCTAACGGAGGTGTGCTTTAACAAGGAAACCGAGAAGCTGAGCTAGGAGGAAAAGGAGAGAACAATGAAGGAAAAAAAAATAAAAAATTCAGTCTCTGCAGTGACAGAGGTCAGGGCTAAATAAAGGTACATAAGATCTTTTTGGTTGTTCTATCCAGCAAGACAGTTGCAGAGGAAGATAGAGAGAGAGGGAAAAAAGCAAGCCAATTCTCCAGGACAATGATGTAACAACATGGCACAAAGGACAGCAAAGTCCAAAAGTGCAATGGTAACTGTGCTCCAAATCTGTAGAGTCATAAATCACGATGGAGTTGTGCAGAGCCTGAGTGATTCAATGTTCCGCCATTACGTCTACAGGAACGGATTGTTGAAAAGATTCTATAACGTATAGTCTTAAGAGGCGTGTCTAAGATACAAGCGTTTGTAGAGCGTCTCTAGTCTCTAGGCAGATGCAGTAAACATTTATCGGCTTGTTTCACCGCTTGCTGTATTCCAAATGCCGCATTTCACCCGCCAAAGATGATGCACCTCAATAATGTAGTGAGAATTTGCGTTCCTTAAAAAAATAAAAGCACTGCTGGGCTTTTGGTCCAAGGTGATTGATCTGATGGACGCACCAAGAACCTTCCAACTGTTTTCACGTTTACATGACTGATGAGCACCAGAGAGGAATAACACTGTAGCTTTCTGCTCTAGTCTGCAGAGTCACCAAAAAACAATCAGGTACACAGTGGAACTTTGGTTCACGACCGTAATTCGTTCCTAAATAACCTTATTTGGTCACACAATTCAGCTTACATGTAAATACAATTAATCTGTTCCCGATTACTGTGAACTCTTTCACCAAATATAACAAGTATGAAAGCTTCAATTATACTCAATACACTGTACATTAGAGAGCAAACACTTCAGTTTTACATGTACTGTTCACGTACCTTTCGTAGAGAGACTCGCTGATGTGAAGGAATGGAGGAGAGGGAGATGGGGTTAATGTTTGGAAAGAGAATCACCATTCTTAATAACACTGGGTCATTTCTCTGTGTTTCTTGTCCTCTGAACAAAAATCTATCCAGAGAGTACTATTTGTTTTTCTCCCCATAATTCCAAAGTTAGACATCGTTCATAAGGTGTAGCACTTTGTTCTCTACAGATTTTGTTCGGATGATGCTTCTCGGCAAAGACTTGGACGTCACTCCACTTTGCAAAAATTTTCTTTATCATTATGTGCGCGACCCATCCATGATCGCGAAGTGAGCGAAACTGATGCTGCGCGGCGCACTCGTTCAGTCGATAGCGGCAGCGTGTGATGGCGGTTTCAGGGTCGTGTTCGAAGGAGGAGCTCGTGAACAGGGATGGGAATTTTTAGGGGAAATTTTTTGGTCGTGAAATGAGGTTCAACTGTGGTTAAGGCACCTTAAATTGGATAATTACTGAAATGATTGATGTTTCAGCTTCATCTACAATTCTTTAAAACCTTAACTCGGACAGTGAGTGGCTTCTCATTTCTTAAACCGCCATGTCAGAAGACGCATCCTGTGGTTGGTTGTTGAAGCAAAGTTTCAACAAAGTTGGGTGAAATTATTGGCCTGCATCAAGCAAAGAAAACTAAGGAGATTGCAGGAAATTACTGAGAGAGTTAAGAAATGGCTAACGTGTTATTGAAACCCTGAAAAGTTAGTGCTGAACCATCATCAGAAGAAACTTTGGTAACTGATTGGGACTCTCAGGATTGTGACTGAACAGATTAGTGAGACTCACCAGAAAAAAAAAAAGGCTTTAGTTTGCTAGGGAGCCTAAAGATTGGACTTTGGAGCGATGGAAAAAGGTGATGCGGTCTGCTGAGTTCAGACTGAGCCTATTCCAGAGCGATGGGCGTGTCAAGGTAAGAAGGGAAGTGCATGAAGCGATGCACCCATCATGCATAATGTTCACTCTACAAGCCTCTGGAGAAAGTCCTATGATCTGGGGTTGCTTCAGATGCTCAGGTTTAGACTCGGCAACAAAATGAAACAAGCTGACTACCTGAATGTACTGAATGACCAGGGTCTCACATCTGTGTAGTTTTTCTTTCCTGATGCAATCTGGTGAAAGAACATGAGGAATCCCTTTTCACATGAGGACTGGACAGTGCAGAGTCCCTAACCTTATCATCATTGAAAGTCTTTGGGATGTGCTGGAGAAGATATGACAGAAGTGAAGTCGACTCTCCCTTCATTAATACAAGATCTTGAGCTAAAACTGATGCAACTACGGATGGAGAAAGAAATGCTATGATGTTGCTGAGGTTGTCAAAACAATCCAACAGCCATAATCAAAGCGGATGGTGGTCCAAGGAAGTTAGCATGTGAGACTTTTTTCAGGCAGCGTTTTTTTCAGGCATCTGGTTTTAATACCTTGCGAGAACCCTGCTTCAATGCTCCTGCAGAAACATTCATCCAAAAGCGTTTCTCAAAAGGTTTCTCCAGTTTGTAAACACGAATTTAAACCAAGTAATTATGCGAGCACTGAGGATGACCCAGCTGACTCGTGCACTGAGACACGACATCATTTTCTTTCCATCCATCAGTTCTTTAGTATTTTTTTTTTTTTTTTTTTTACAAATCATTTACTCTGTTGCTTTACCACATTTAATGCCTATGATTTCACTCGCACACGAACCTGCTTCACTAAACAGGAACTAGTCGATGGGCTCAGCTTTTAAAAGTAACCAACTCAGGAAGATTACAGATTCAAATCAAAGTTGCATTTTATTACATTGGTGGTTTATGTCAAGATGATCAGAAAAAATATTAACACCACCTAGAGATGATGATCTGAAATATACCAAATATATCAGTTTGAGGAAAACGTCGGATTGTGAATTAGATATTGGAGAAAGTATCAGGTACTGACTAATAAAAATTGACAGGTTTGAGAATAGTATTTACAGACATGGTGTTAGATTATATTTATACTTTCATATTTAGAAATATGAATGATTCAGTAGATCGGAGGTTTAGGGTTTATTTTAAATGATGCTTAAAATCAAAATCGTTATATGGACCTGCGCAATTATTTATTCACAAAATGCTGCAATTTATTACAGGTAGCATATCCTCAGACAGGAATTTATGTAGACTGGTAATACACACGTACAAAGTCGGCCATAAAAAACATACACATTTCAACATGAAAAATAGACGTCTCTCTTCTGATGGCATCAACGATGGCGCGACTACGGACATCTTTAGAGGAAACGTATATAACACTATACATTCAAGTCGTAGTTTCAAAAAGGGCATAGATTTATGCACTGTTGGAGTGTACACATTTTTTAAGCCGAATATGTATATATTATTGTTAGTCTTTCAGCTTCTCCTGTTGAAGGGTCGACACAACGGACCAACTGACCTGCACAACAACTTTACAGGTTTTTGTTTTTACGCCGGAAGCCCTTCCTGACGCAACCCTCTTATTTTATCCAGCCTCGGGAGCGCCACCTCTTCCAGTGGCTGGGGTTTTCGGCACAAGGTGTTTTCCTTACCTGCCTGATAGCACAGGGATACTACAGGACTCAAACTGTGGAAGAGTGGTTCTGGTACCATGAGGAATCATTTCAACATGTGAAAGGTGACTGAATGAAATCTTAATGGGAGACTTTTTTTTTGGTCTATATTTACATTTACATTTAGGCATTTGGCAGACGCTCTTATCCAGAGCGACTTACATTTTTATCTCATTATACATCTG
>JAQMYI010000013.1:14489858-14504581 GCA_030014275.1 Clariallabes melas | reverse complement strand
TTTTTTGTAAAACAACCTCACTCTCTCATTATCTAACAATAATACATACTCTTACCAGCTTCTGTAAACAATGCCATTTACTTATTTCAATGTAGAAATAAAATTAATAACCATAACCAGTAGATTTCAAACTTTTGGCCCGGCTCTCTACAATATTTTCTGCTTCTCATTTGGCCCCTGGGGAAAAATAATTGCCCACCCCTGTTCTACAATATTAAATGGGTACAAAATTTTTCAAACTCATGATGCAGAAATAACATTTAAAAAAAAAAAAAAAAAAGAAAAACTGTGGTAGAACAGGAACAAAACCTCAGGATGGGATGTTTCAGCTGAAATAAAATTACCTCAAGACTCTGACCAGAGACTTAACTGACAGAATGACCCTTTAGATACAGGGTGTCCATGCTAAGCTAGCTAACTTGTTAGCCTAACACCATTAGCAGTTATGGTTATGCTCCAGTTATGGAGCGACAAAAAAAGCAAAACGAAAAAATTACATCACTTCATTTCATATAAGCGATAAAGAAAGCTAGTTTTACTGATTCACTCACTTTATAAGTAGGCTACTTAGTATTCATTAGCATGTGTACAAACATTAGCACTAGAATCCATACATCGTATGAATTAGCCGTTGTCATAGCAACGATACATTCGTTTCAGCGGGTATGGTGTTTTGTCGAAACGCGCCACATTTTGAACCGCGCTATGATCAGTTCTGCGCATGCGTCCCAACATCTGACCAATCAGAGACGAGAACTGCAAAGCGCTGAACCGTAACCAGATTTGGTGAAGCGTTTGAAGATGCAGCTTATTTTTTTTTTTTTTTTTTAATCCATCATTCCACATAGATGTGTTAGTGGTATCTATTCATATAGATGACATTGTTGATCATAAAGTGGAAAAACAGATACTAAATTAAAATGGATTCTATTCAGTACGTAGTGCACTACGCAGGGTGTGGAACGTCATTTCGTCATCAATTACGTAGTGCACGTGCCATGCGTAAAGAGACTGGAGACGTATTTGAAACTATGTTTAATAAAAATAAAAAAAACTCTTTCAGTTGGAAATATTAGCACCAAACACACTAAAAACCAACCTGGCTAAAATTATTTATTAAACTAAATAAAGTTCAGCGTTAGCTTGATTACCGTTACACAGCAACCGTTAAAATTTAAAAACAGACGCCATTTTAAATTATACACCACAGCTTTACAAATGAGCAAGTTTTCTGACGCTAAAACCACTTTCTTACCTTTTTTTAACCCAAACGCAGCGTTCTCCTTTTACTTTAAAAGCAACTCCAAAGATAGCCCAAAGCCGCACTCAAAGTGAAAGCAGAGGCGCGAAAAAACCGACGAGCCTAAATAAACTGGCATGTCAATTAGCCAATCAAGAGACACACTATTACACTGATCAGCTAATCAGAATGCAGGATCAGCGTTCTTCTTTGTCGTGATTGGATAAATGAATTAAAAAGTGGGCGGGATAAGTAGTCACCGTGATGATTATACTTCCTGATTCAGGTGTTGCAATTCAAATACTAGATTAAAGCTTAATTAGAAGTAAAACGTCTTAAATTGAGATTGGCTGATGTGGAATGATAAAGTGGATAATGAGACCATGTATTTGTGGGAAGGCTAATTTTTTTTTAAAAGTTTGTATGACCTAAAAAGGCACTTTTAATCAACAATAATGTTACATGTGCTGTGAAGTGGTATAATACATACTAAAATCACAAATAATTCATCTGAGTCAAGTACTATAGAGCTTTAGACATTCTTTCCAAGAAAACTGCTTTATTGCAATGAAATGGGGGTGACCTCTAGGTTGAGCTGCCTCAGGGGTTCAGGGAATCATCTTATCCAATGTTTCTTTCCATCTGTATTTCTCATTCCAATGCCAAAATAGTATTAATTATACTAATTAATGTGACATTCTATATTATAAATATCAGGATTGGCCAGATTTGCCAATCAGAATACTTCTTTGTCCTGATTGGATAAAGTGAATAAATTTGATATATAAGATAATGAGATGAAGTCCAATCTTTTGTTTGCATGATTTGAAATAATACTTAATCACCAGTAATGTTATACATGCTGTGAAATGATATGCAGATATTGAATCTTAAAATCACAAATACTATTGAGTATGAAACATTCTAAGAAAATTGCTTTATTGTGATGAAATGGAGGTGATATCTGGGTTGAGCTGCTTCAGGAGTTCAGGGAATCATCTGATCTTTAGCTTGTCATGTGTATGCTATAATGTTCTCATCTCATCAAAATAGGGTTAATAATAGCAATTAATGTGACATTCTTAAAAAAATATTATAAATATACCTTTCAATTAGCCAATCAAGAGACACACAATCACCTAGATCTGCCAATCAGAACGCAGGATCAGAGTTTCCCTTCATCATGATAAAAAATAAAGCGAGTTAAAAGTGGGCGGGATAATTAGATATATGAGATAATGATAATGAGATTATGTATTTGTGGGAAATCTAATCATTTACAGTTTCCATCCATCCATCTAGGAGCCTCTATAATCCAACTAGGGCCCATGGAGGCCAATAGTGGTTACCATTGTATTTATTTCCATTTTAACCACTGTTGTAGGATCTCCAGTCAATGTTCACATACACATTCACACACTACAGGCAATTTGGGAACACCAATTAGCCTAACCTCCATGTCTTTGGGCTGTGGGTGAAAACCGGAGCACCCGAAGGAAACCAACCAAGCACATGCCAACTCCATACACACAGACCCTGACAGTGCTAACCACTAAGCCAACATGCCGCCCTTTTATAGTTTGCATGATCTGAAATGGCATTTAATCATATATGCTGTGAAATATCATGGAGATAATGAACATTTAGTCACAAACACATCATCTCACTACAGTACTATAAAGTATAAAACATTCTTACAGTATACATATTAGTGTCTTTATCATACATGTAAATAATATTAATAATATTAATCATCATTATCATCATCATCATCATGCATATTACTATTTAAATCTGCCTAATGAAGTAAGCATATGTTTAATACAACCGCTTATATATTCAACTTCTATATGAAGCCTTAAGAAGGGATGCAGAATTTTTTAAAAAAGGAATTGAACACTCCTTGGACTATAAAACGCGACAAAATAAATAAAATAAAATAAAATAAAAAAGATTGGTGCTTGGAGGTAGATATGGATAGACAGATAAACACCACAGATGCCATGCTGTCTAAGAAAATAGACTAATGTTCAGTTTATTTAATCGCTATATTGCATGAAATGAAATGAAATGAAATGAAATGGAGGTGACCTCTAGGTTGAGCTGCTTCGAGGGTTCAGGGAATCGTCTTATCTTATTTTATCTTATCTTCTGCATGCCATGATGTTCTCATTTTTATACCAAAAATAGTGCTAATAATAATAATCATAATTAATGTGACATTCTATACGATAATAAATATAAATATTCCATTAAAAAAAGATATATAGTAGTATTATTAGTATAAGGGTTTATGTTATATCAGGTACTGATCATGCATGCATACAGCATGCACGCTTTTCACACGATGCACGCGCCGCACAGCATGCACAATCAGCGCAGCACACACACACACACGCGCGCGCGCGCGCGCGGTTATTCCAGGTCCCGAGCTGTCATATTCCATTGTAAAAAGCCACGCACAAACGCACGCGCGCGCACACACGCGCACACACCTCAGGTCACATTTAAAGAAAGAAACGCACGAGCCTGTTCTGTAAATGAATGAATGAATTGATTAATTAATAAATAAGCAATGAATAATCGGAGCTTACCGTGTGAATAAAGGCAAAGTTAGGCGAGGTCCAGAGAGAAATTCAAAGCCAGTATTAATAATAATAATGATAATAATAATAATGATAATAATAGTAATATAAAGCCACACTGAGCACGAGCACCAATCCGCGTTCTCTTTATCTGCAAATCGGCAGCATGAAATAAATAAACAACAAACAAACAAATAAACAAGGAATATTGTTAAGAATTCAAAATAAGAACCAAGGCTCAAAAAAATGATTCAAATGAAGTGTTTATTGAACACAAAATAAAGGGACACAAGCAGGGGAAAGGGGGGAAACGCAAAAAAAAAGGGAAAAAAAAAGAAAGGAAAAGAAGGATGAAGAGATGGATGGAAGGATGGAGGAGTTAAAGAAAGCAAGCTGCGTGCTGCTGCTCCGCACCGACACGCCACATCGCCGGAGAAAGTCTAACATGCGGAGGAGAGAGAGAGCTGCACGGCCATTTATACACACACACACACACACACACACATGCACGCGCACACTTCACCACACACACACACACACACACACATACGCACCAATGTACACTCCTCCACCGTGATCGTTTCAAACCGCGGGATCCGATTGGCTCTCACGTGCCTTTCTCAACCCGTAATCCCACCCACTCTAAAATCCTATTGGCTCCCAGTTACATCAGTCATCGCGCCGGGTATGGAGCCACCCTGCGGAACTGAAATAATGAATGAAAAAAATGACAAGGACGCAACAAGGCGAGGTGTAGAGCACGGGTGACCTTCCCCCCCCCCCCTTTCTTTCTTCAATTCTTCTCCTTTCTGTTCTAATTTCTTCCCGTCTATTTCTTTACTTCTTTAATAATTTCTTTTTCTTTTATTAAGTTTCATCTTTCTTTTTTCTGTTCTCTTTTTGCTTTCTGTCATGCTGTCTTTTTTCCTTTTTTTGATTTCTTACTTACTTTCCTTTTTAAATTGTTTATTACTTCTTTCTTTCTTTCTTTCTCTTTCTTTCTTTCTTTCTTTCTTTCTTTCTTTCTTTCTTTCTTTCTTTCTTTCTGTCTGTCTGTCTGTCTGTCTTCCTCTATCATTTCTTACTTTCTTAAATTCTTTCTGTCTGCCCTTTTCTTCTTTCTTCTTTTTTCTTTCTTTCTTACTTTCCTTAAGCCTGTCTTTCTTCTTTAATTGTTTCTATTTTCATTTTTAACAACCTATCAATTTCTTTCTCTTTCTTTCTTTCTTTCTTTCTTTCTTCCTTCTTTTCTTTCTTTTTTCTTTCTTTTATTCTATCTTTTCTTTCTTATTTTTTTCTTTAAATCTTTCTTTTTTCTTCTTTTAATTCTGTTTATTTTATCCTTTTTAATTAATCCATTTCTTTCTTTCCTTTTACTTTATATCTTTTGTTCTTTCTTTCTTTTTGTTACTTGCTTTAATTCTTTCTTTGTTTATTACTTTTTAAATTTTATTTCTGTCTTTCTTTTTTACTTTCCTTTCTTCTGTGTTTCTTTATTTAATCACTTCACTGTCATTCATCCATTATTATAATCCTTTTTTCTTCTTTTTTCTTTTTACACTCATTCAATCTGCATTTTCTTTCTACTTTTTACTTTCTTGTTTACTTTCTTTAAATGTGTGTCTTTCCTTCTTTATTAGTTTTTTATTTGTGTTTTTGATTATTTATTGAATCATTTTGATTAATCTTTTCATTCTTCCTTTCTTTCTTTCATTATACTTTCTATCTTCCATTTTCTTACGTTCGTTCTTTCATTTATTCATTCTTTCATCTTTCTGTCTTTTTCTACTTTCTCTTCTCCTTAATTTCTTTTCACTTTCTTTCCTTTTGTGTTTTCTTTTGTAAATTTGTGATCTACAGTACATGTTTAAGTAGCACTGTAACATGGAGAGGCTTCAGTGACAGTTAAAATGGCTTGAAGTGGGCTTTATGATTTTTGCCTCGATTATACTATCGCTGACCATAAATGAAATCTGTCATCTTGGAACATGTGATGTGGCTTAATCGAGACCAATTTTGCGTCACTGCAACATGATACAGCTTTCAGATCTCCTCAATATGTCCACATTACTCCAACAATACACACACTGACTTGACAGATATTGTTTATTCTGTATAGATATTCTTTGTGGACACCTGACTATCTCATCAATACCGGAGTTCCCCTCTTATATTGGCCTATAAGCTCTAAACCTCTTTCAGACTGTGGATGTGGAGATTGGTGTTTATTCACCTGTTGCAGCATGACAGTAGATGAGTGAGCACTAGTCTCCACATTGTATAATGCTATATTATAGAAAGACCTGTTAGTTTGATGGTCAGGCATTCCCATACGTACTTTTGGCTGTTTAGCGTATATAGCTAACTGAAACTAATGGACAAAAAGCATGTGAAATACACATGTCTAAATCGACTAGAACTTTAATATGAGGCACATCAGCGATGACAATGGCGCCTACTGCTATGGCATTAAGACATTCTTTTTACTCTTTCACACAGCTCTGAAAATGATTCCAGGGCTGATATTAAGAAGACACACATCAGCCACAGCCTGAGGAATCAAGTGAGAAAGACCAGACTTCAGGAGCATTGGCTTCCCAGAAGGCATTGCAATCTGATAATTCAAGAGCTAATGGGTAAGGTAAGAGGTCTTTGAGCCAAACTATTAATACATAGTCATGACCTTACTGACTTATAAGGAACTGGAAAGATTCCTTATGAAAAAAATGAGTGGCGTGTCCAGCCTTTACACATGGAATAGTGGAGGTAGGCGTTAAGTGTAAAAGCTTTTAATATTTTTTTTTACAAATATTATAATACAAATATCAGTTTTCTTGGTTCGTTGACATTTTCCAACCTTAAGCAGGTACAAGTAGGAAGTGGAAAATGTAGTGTTTCCCATGGTTCATAGATGAGCTCCTTCTCCAAAGTCAATCTCAGAAAAATGCACCAATTATGTCAGCTCATGTATGTGGAAGAGGGTGGATAGCACTTTCCTGCACGTGTGTTAAATTCCTCTAGGACTTGTTTGGGTGGGATCTGTGGTAGTCCTGGGTTACTCTTTACCCTCTCGTAATGGGGGCCGGAGAGAAAATGGAGTAAAATTTCCTGCAATAAGTCCTACAACAGGCTTACTCTGCAAATTGCAATGCATTACACTAACAAAATTGTGGATAAATCTGTTTATATTTAAATATGTCACTTTTCTCAGTTCCGTCATTATTCCATCATCTGTACATCACAGAATGGTACTTCAAAGTGTAGAATATGTTGCTAGCTACAGTAGTTAGCATGCTAGATACTGTAGTTTGTAATTCTATACTGTATCCCAAGGTCTAGAGTTAAAAGTGACCTTGGAGTGTAAATCTTCATCGTTATTGCTGCTAGAGTGATGAAGACGATGCACACTAATGAATAGAGGAGGTCAGTAAATATGGTTTAAAAGGTATAATGAAATAGAAAAAAATTAAATTTTTGTGAGTTTATTATTCCTGTAGGAAGAAACGATTTGCCGAACACGAGTGCACCGAACACCATTTATTTAATTGGTGAATTAGTATACAATATTTAGTATTTTGTACTTTAGCTAAGCTAAAGCTATGCTCGCTAGCTTGTCATAACCGAGGTAAGTAGGCATTTCCAACCTACAGCCAGGCTCCGTTTATTCCACCCATTTTCCCATTTATAGATTAACTGTGGTTTAGGTGGAGTCGACCAGAGCTCCCACGTTAATGCTTTAAAGCTGCTCTTTAGAAAACCTATGACTGACATCATACAGCGTTTGTCCAGTTCTTATACAGTATATGTTAATACCATAAAAAGGCATGCTGTTGTGCTACTAGGGAGACTGTAGTCCTAAATAAAATAAAATAAAAAAAAGTGCTAAATGTGCTAGAGTTTCCTTCTACAAATGTTACATAAACATTTCCTTATAGGGTGCTATAAAACATTTATTTATTAAACAACATCATACTGTTGTAAATCCATACATATACAGTATTTGACTAGAACTAGCAGTTTATTACGGTAAAAACCTGTGGTTTGAATTAAAGGTCACCCATTATGCATGTTTTTTTTTTTTTCTTTTTTTTTTTTTTTTACATTTGGATGGCTTTCCATTGTGTGTGCAAACATAATCCCATTTTCTGCTTTTTGTTCTTTTTGGATTTTTCTGCTGGTCATAGTTTAAACAAGGCGATTAGATTTTCTCCTATTGTGACCTCATATAGATTAGAAGATGCCCTCTCCCAGCTTGTTGCTCATCTCTGCTCTTTTCTGGAGGGGTGTGGCTCAGGATTAGCCGACACAGAAACGGCACTGGATTAACACACGGAATAACACACTTTTGGAACGTTCTAAGACTGGTTAAAGAAATAGTAACATATGGGACCTTTAATACTATACTACTGTCAAGGCTGTTGCTATAGGAAAATAATTAACCCTTCTGACCAATGAGAGTTGAGAATTTAAAAGTGCTGTGTAAGGACCCTATATTTCCTATTTTTTTTTTGTCATTGTGATTTGGCTGAATGCTTAATATAACCGTATTAAACTTCACATATGCTTCTTCAAAGAATATACTGCAATTTTACCCCATGAGAGCAGATCGGATTTATATGTTTCATGGTGAATCGTTACAGGAATCAGTGAGATGGCTTTCAAGGGACTTGTTACTGTAAAGGAAATATAAACTGTAATAGATAAGAGTTTCCGTGGACATGTTACAGAGGCCACCACACACACATGCACATACTGTACACACAAGTACAGAATAGACTTATAGTCTAACCGCCCAAAAATTGCATTTTGTAATACAAATTCATATAACCTAATCTGTCAGCAATAGCCATGAAGTGCTAATTAGATTTTTTTTCAGGTCAATGCATGGGTCAACGGTCACTGCACAACCAAAATGTGCTGTTATCTTATATTCAAGTTCTCGGCTCATCCTCAGGGGTCGAAGGTCAACTCCACTTGACCCGTCCATCTTTGAAAGCACAAGTCGCGTTCGGCACATTTCGCCGCTCAGCGACAAAGGTGAAACGTCAATAGCGGTTGCACTAATGCGCTATCATGCTCTGCATCCAGACAAGAGCAGCGTTAGCATGCTCTGAATGCGAGACAGGTGATTAGAGGAAGCGCGCACTCAGGGGAGGAACGAGTGTCAACAATCAGCCTCTGACACCCTGCAAGACGAGATAATGGGCATAATTGCAGTAAAACACTGCTTTTCAGGCACCGTTACCTGGCTGCACAGTGACATCTCAGACAGCAAGGTGAGAAATGATGCTCAGATAAAGATATTTTCATAAGCTGAGGCTTTTCTTTGACGTAGCTCGATAAGATAAGGCTTGATGCATGCCTGCTGGGAAATGGAAATGTTACCGCAGCGTTTTTTTTTTACATCAACTGAACATGTTTCAACGCTCGTCCCAGGTTCTTTATCAGATCTCATGAGCAGTAAAACGTCAATATTGCAACATGAATCCGGCAGCCTCGACTTTCTCCTGATAGACATTTCAACATAGAGAAATGACATCACATGTTATTGTTGGGATTAAAGCGAAGAGAGGATAATACTAACATGAGTAGAACATCCATACAGACGCAAATGTATATTCATCCCTGTATACTGTAGCACATATAACACCAGTTCTTGATTCTGATTGTCAGAAGGTTTTGGTTCATTTTTGATAACAGCAGAAGTTCAGCAGTAATTTAAATCAAGTGAGCTACAGTATATTACTAACTCCACTGCAAGGTGAATTGAATAACACTGATTATCAATTATATACCAGTAAACTGGTAACAGGATCATGGGCATTCAAGGCTCACTCATACCCCTGGAGTCCAAATGATGATAATTATTCAGTTATTTGTCATGTACTTGTACCGCACAATGAAAGGATTTTTAGGCATATGCCAGATAAGGTTAAGGGCCTTGCTTAAGGGCTCAACAGTGGCAAATTGGCGGTGCTGGAGCTCGAACCCCCAACCTTCTGATCACTAACCTTAGCCGATTGAGTTATCATTGTCCTAAGCCAGAGGCCACTGCCCTAGGCCAAAGGCCAGTCTATCTGAAAAAGGACAACCTACTGAAAAAATGCTGGCCACAACAGAAAGGTATAAGAACACCCAGTGCACCATAGCCTGCCCTGCATGGGGCCTGGAAAACAAAGCGCCCAAGGCCAGAAACCCAGCCTCCAGACTCCCCAGATCCCGATCCAATTGAGCAACCAAGCAATGTGCCAGACAAACAAGTCCATGAGTTCCCCACCCTGCAACCCCAACACCAAAGGATGTGCCACTAACGTCCTGGTGCCAGACACCACATCACCCCCATAGTGGTCCCATGGAGCCACGTCCCAAGGAGCCAGAGTGGCCCAGGTAGCACAAGGGGGATCAACACTATATTGGGCATAATATTTTACTTTTTAATGTTATTCCTGATTAGTGTTTATGCATGCTTACCACTGGACCACTAGGGAACATGCTGGTGTTGCTGGTAAATACACATCCATAACAAGAAGTGCCACTAAAACCACACCAATTTACTGAAATATTGAATTGGCAATAGGGTCAAAACAAACCCTGTTTAACATCAGAGATCTCTTCTGTGAAAGTAAATGTGATGCAGGACAAAGACATAATTAGTTTGATTGGCATTCCCGAATTGCCTGTAGTGTGTGTGTGTGCCCTGCCATGGGTTGGCACCCCATCCAGAGTGAAACCATGCCTCATGCCATACGTCTCCTATGATAGGCTCCAGGTCCTCTGTGACCTTGTATACAGGACAAAGTGCTACCATAGTCAGGTCTCCATCATCTGGTAAAGTCAATGTAAAAAAACTGTTCCGTTAAAAACTAATTTTTGACTTTTAAAATATCCATGGATGTTTGTTCAATGCTAGTTGACAACACTAAAATGTAATTCATGAGAATGTTCATTCCAACAAATTTTTTTAACAAATTTTTTCAAATTCACAGAAATGTGAATACATGTTTATCCTAACATCAACCTTTATTAATCAAAAATCGTCAGCCTTAGTTACTGTATTAGCTAGCATATCCATGATCCATATCATAAGGTTCTTACAACTTGAACAGTAACCCATGTAACACAACTATAGTAATTTTCTAGTTAAACCTTTATCTATTTTGTGTTTTCGATGTTCGATGATTTTCTGCGCAATGGAACCAGATGATCTCATCCACTGTGCTTACATGACTCATTGAGAGAGGGCGGTGGAAATCCCACAGTACCCATAATGCATAGCTAATGGGGTATCTGGGTGATGTCATACACACATGGGACCAGACTAATATATGTAATGCACCCCCCCCCCCCACCACCACCACCACCACCCCGCACCAACACATCATATTTCCATAAAGTAACAATAAAATATCAATTATACATGTCACCTGCAAAGAAATAATACACGTTTCTGAAAACACCCACGTGCTGATTCGATTCAATTAGCTTCTTCCATACTACGTATATTATAGTTGTTAACCAAATTAAGCCTGTGTTTCTGAACATATCAAACATGATTTGTTGTCTTCAGGACGTGTCGATTACCTGTGAAATGTTGTGTTTAAGTATCATCCGCTGTACAGCCCACTTCATTCAAAAGCACTTCAGCTCTCTCGTACTGACGGAGACGGGGGAATAGATTAGCCATGACTGCTCTCTGGTCCTGGAGAGCTGCCGGTCTGGAATATACATTTCAGAGAGAAAGTGAGAACCAGATACTGAGACATATGCAGTATCAAGAAAAGGGATCGGGATCAGTATACAGGTAGAAATCTAAGGGAAAACATACTGTACACACTAGTGTTAGATGGTGATGACAAAACTGATTTTGTATTAGTAATAAAATACAATAATGCACCAGGTACTATTGTTGTTTTTGGACAACAGGTACAATAGTGTTGGAGTGTAGGAGTTTTATAAGGGACTTCATCATAAATTAAGGTTAGGTGAATGTTTAATGTCTGTTTAATTCACATTTTAGCTCATACTGTATGCATGTCTTTTCTAAATGTTACAATTTTTTTTATATGCAAAAATCTGATTGATCCCCGTCGAGGGGTCACCACAGCAGACCATTTAATCCGCACACAACTGGACACAGATTTTCTGCCAGATGCCCTTCCTGATGGAACCCCTTTTATTTTATCTGGGCTTGGGACCAGCACTGCATCCAGTGGCTGGGGCTTGGGAATTGGGTGGGAATCAAACCCGGGTCTTCCACATGGTAGGCGAGAAACCTACCACTGAGTCACCAATGCCCAGTGTTAGAAATTGGTAATATTGGTAAAATCTTTGGGTTGGCGAAACGAATTATCTTCATTAACATTATTTCCTATGGGACAATGCGTTTCACAATACAAACTTGCCTCTGGAATGGTTTCAATTTGTATACCACTGTACTAAATGCCCCAAGTTAAAGAAGTCCAAAGGTAATTTATTACTTTCCCATTCATTACTCTGTGTAGAGTACATGAGTACACAGTGGTCCGGGAGCCTGTCTAGGGCACCAATGGAACAAGTACAAATGCCAACCCATTCCAGGGCACAATCTCACACTCAAACACCCAGTCAGACACTACAGACAATGTGGACACACTAATCAGCCAATGTCTATAAACTGTGGGAGGAAACCCATAAAGCACTTGGAGAGCCTGTGAACTCCAAACCCCCAACCCTGGAGCTGTGAAGCAACACTGCTGACTGCTGAGCCACTGTGTCCCTTATTTAAAAAGTTACAGTACACATGTTCAGAGTTGGAACATGTAGCTTCCCCTGTTTTTGCCGTATCAGGTTGAGGTCAGGGCTCTGTGCCAGCCAGTCAAGTTCCCAATAGAACAGTTTTGGGTGCATTAGAGCAGAGATGGAAGCCAGAAGGTCCAACATCAGTGTCTGACCTTCTGGAAGAATGGTCAAAAATTCCCATGAACACACTCCTAAGCCTTGAGAAGAGTTAAAGCTGTTATAGCTGCAAAGGGTGGGCCAACATCATATTAAATGCTATGGATTAAGAATTGGATGTTACTCAAGTTCATATGCATGGGAAGGCTGGCGAGCGAATACTTTTGGCAATATAGTTGTATGTGGATAGTTTTAGTACTTCAAGTCCAACCACATTAGTACAAGCTAAGAAAAGGAACATAAGCGCCTCCTACTGGTGCAGCCCAGTTAAATTTTTGTTCTGTTCCTGCTGCCATGAAGCAATGCTGTATTTTTTTCAGACTGACAGACAGGATTTCATAAGGGTGGTGGCGGTGGTGGTGGTGGGTAACAGGAAGGTCTGAGTGACAGAGGGCCCTTAAAAATGCTATGGTAATTGAGAAGGTTTGGCTCCATCAAAGTTGGGGAGCAGTATATTTGTTTTTCAAGGTGCTCAGAACCTCATCCGGCACCCCTGCATATAGGTATTGCATAACACTCACATTTCTCAACGTAATCCATACTTAACTTTATGCCAAATAAACCGTGCTATCAGTTCATTAGCCCTGTCACTCTGACCAAACGACGTCTGTCACTCACCCTCACCGCCTTTTGTATCCACATGCAATTAATATACACTGAGTAGATAGAAGACATGCTTGGAGTCCTATAATAACAGTTTATTTTTCTCTCTAGTTTGCCCGCGTCTTTGAGGAGAATTAGAGATTAATGAGCATTTTCCCTCCAGTCCGTCGTATTGATCGATTCCACCCAGTCAAACAGACAGATCCACAAGATTAATGCTGCCCGATTCACCCGGCTAGATTAGCATTGATTTCCATTCCGCTGGGGAAAAAGGAAGAGGAAACAGTCTTCCATATTTATAATGCAAAAAAGGGGTGTTTGAGAAGGACAAGCTAGAAAGAAGGAAACTTATCTGTGAATCGGATTCAATACTGAGCACAAAGTGGTCTAGAAATAAAGGACAATGTTATCTCATGCAAGTGATCTATTTTTGTAATTAAAGGGAAAGATGATGATTATGGCACAGAGAGAGAGAGAAAGGAAGTCTAGTGTTTGGTCTTGTTTAGTTCAATACATACTGTATATATTTCCTAATAAATAAATATTAAGATTTTTTAAAATGTTTTTTCCCTGGGATAGGCCCCAGACCCCCTGTGACCCTGTATATAGAAAAAGTGGTACTGTATAGACGATAAGTGAGTGAGTGAATGTTTGGAAAAATCTAATTTAATTTGAGAGCTGTGTATTTTCAAAAATATTTTTTTTCCTCTTTTTTATTAACAAATTATTAACAAATATTCAGTGGTGTATAGTAATGCTGGGGAATGTTTTCCTACCGTAATTTTAGGATATAGTTTTATTTGACTTGAAATGTTTCTGAACACTTTATCTGTTATTCTGTACAATTTAAAGTAAATGGCTACTTTTCTTACAGTAAAAATTCCCATTTCAATGGGCTGTTTTTTCCCAGGCTGGGCAATCAGCAAAACTTTACACATCTGCAATTACTTTAAAAGTCATTGAGAGTCGGCACAAAGGATCGACAATTGTTTTTTAAACCCCACTAAAGAAAAGTCAAATGGCGCTTTTCCACTGCGTGGTACGACTCGGCTCGGCACGGTTCGTTACGGCACGACACGGCTCAGTTCGGCTCGGTTTGCGTGTCCACTGCAGTTTAGTACCGCTTTAGAGTGGGCGGGATTATTCACGTGGCGTTATAGTTGCGCCGCCTCTCCGGCTGTTGTGGTCCTTTATATTTCTGTAGTCGCTCTTCAGTTTTTTTAACTTGTCCCTACACTGTTTGTAAGTCCGATGGTAGCCGTGTGCGGCCAAGAGCTTAGCGACCTCCTGAAAAACTTTTTCATTCCGCGTCGCCCCATCAAGCTCTCGCTGGATCCGCTCCTCGGCTACCAACGAGAGGA
>JAQMYI010000013.1:14384357-14394860 GCA_030014275.1 Clariallabes melas | reverse complement strand
ACATGAAATTATTATGTACAAAACACATATTACATTTTAGTACATGTAACAGGTAGCCAAGTTCATTTTTTTCAGTGCAATGCAGCACAAATTCCTGAAAAAGTCAACTGTGGCCATGACAAAAAAACACCAGAATATCCAATGGCCCACCGCTCACCATGCACTGGGAGTGCAAGGCTGCCGACTCAGCCTCTAAGCTGCCCAGATCCCAATTCAATTGAGCACCAATTGGATGCACCAGCCAAAAAAATCTGATCCACGGAGGCCCCATCCTCCAACCAATAGCGCCCAAAGGATCTGTTGCCAACCTCCTGGTGCCAGACACCACGGCACACCTCTTATGATGCCAGAGCTTCCCTGGTGGCACAAGAGAAACCCAAAACCTAGGTGTTTATAATGTTAATGCTTTTAATATTATGGCTGATCTGCATAACTAAGAAGCCCATGATGGCAGATTGTATTTTTGGGAAGACAAAGTGGACAATTTTGTTGACAGTTTATGATCATGATTTATACGGTTATATTTTTATATCTTATCTTATCTTTTTATTCATAAGTGAAGCACCAGTGGAAGAAAAAAAAAACTTGATTTTCCTATGCTTATTATTTGTTTTAAACCATTCAGAAATGCCCCATTAAAATACTAAACTTACATTATTATTATTATAGTATTATATACTGTATACTTTCATTGAAGTCATTTATCAATGCTTGTTTTAACTTCATACAAGCCGAATTTAAGCTCCTTTTTTGTCTTTGCTCTATTTTAGATTGTTTCCTGCTACTGCATTAGAGGACTTGCTACTCTTGGAGAAAATGTCATTTCTTATTGATTGGAATATTTTTGGAGAAAGCAAACACATTCAAAGGGCACTTAACCGCTGACGGTGCTGCTGGTTTATCTGGTTTATCTGGTAATATAGGTTAAAGGCTGGTTTCTGATGAACAGGAAAGCACCAAGCAAATCTGTCATGGTGTGTTGTGTTGCCTGTCTCTTAATAAATGTTGAGGTTTAGTGGCTCGGCTAGCATTACGTCTCTTCATTAGCAAATCTGGAGACTGAAAGATGATCTTCCATTTCCCCCAATCAAACGATTATAATATGAGATCCTGTATCAGCGGCCACACACACACACACACACACACACACACACACACACACACACACACACACACACACACACACACACACACACACACGGCTTTCAAGATATTACTAATGTATTCTCAACCATCTTCCTGTAAAATGGGATTCAAATGGCTGGCTGTTGCATTAATATTAATCCCACAAGAGACATCGGAGCATAAAGAGCCGACCGTGTATTCATCTGATAGTAATGATGTGAGATCAGTTCCATTCTGTGAATATAACTACTAGTACGTATGTACTTACCAATCATCACAAATTTGACAAAAGGTGTTGATTAATTTCCTGTAACAGCAACTCTGACAGTTCCAACTGTTATAAAAATCACAGCTTAGTATTCATGCACTCGTTTCTATAGCAACCGCTCATTCAAAGAGACTTGTGTGGATGACATGCGACATGATCTAAGACTAATAACTTATGACATGTTGTTTAAGATATCGGGAGGTTCTGAAGTTTTCTGAAAGGAGTCTCCAGTGTTAGTGCTTTGTATCAGTGAGAAAGATGGGAAAGGAGATTGGACTTCTTTATCCCCTGGCAACGTAGCTGGAAATCAGAAGTAAAAGTAGGCAAGTAGACAAGGAGGAATACAGTATACAATGAATGGTATAAATGTTGTAAGTGTCTTTTTACATCTATACTTATTCCACTTTAAAATAGCCTCAGCTCACTAACTTGGCCCAAAGAAATTTAAAGTTAATGCACTATGTGCTGTATGGTCCCCTTTTCCACATACCAAGTGGTGTGCTTGATCAGGGGTTAGAAAGAGGTTTGGGATTTAGTGTTAGAAGGTAGCTGTTTTATAGCTCATGTTAAAGCAGTTACTAAGGTACCTGGTTTTGAATGAGGGGTTTTTGGCAGTCAGTTGCTCTCTCCCTCTTCCCAGTACTGCGTTCCAACACTGAATCTTTCAGTGGTCCGCAGTACTAGAACGTACCAGCCTACTTTTACCCATGTTTATAATGGAATATATTCCTATATTGGAGGTTATGACATGAATATAAACATAATCAACCTTACATTAGAGAGAGAACATTAGCTCCAGTTCATGTTGTGTAGTATTCAAACCAACCCATTGATTAATTGTTGCATTATAATCTCTAACCTCCAAGTTAAACTCAAAGGCTGCAAATTTGATAAAAAAAAAATTCCATTGAAAGAATCAAAGCACAATAGTGAATCATACGTAGCACCCATTATTGGTATTAACCTTAATATTAAAGATCAAATTTGGACAAGAAGATGTGTGATAATTTTTTAAACACAAAAAACAGCAGGGATATAACATAAACGGCCAAAACATGGTATTGGTGCTAAAAGTTCTCAGCTTTGTGAAAAAGTGAATTTTCTGATCATTTTATCATCAATTTTTCATGATACTTAACACATCGCATACCTGTTTATATTTTATCAAATAAAAGGAAAGATATTTGTTAAATACAATTTCATGCCCTTTTATGTCTGTAGTGTCTGTAACTTTTTTTGATCTTAATCTTTCAATGATCTTAATTGTCATTCAGATAAAACTTGGCTAATTTAAATTTCACATGAACAGTCATAAACCTTAAAAATGTGTATTATTCTAAAATGCAAAATTGTTAAAATATTGCAGCATAAATTTGACATGGTTACGGACACTACAGATTGTTTGCTTTTTAACCAAAAACCAGAATTCTTTATTTAAGCAGCAATTTTTACAGGTCTTATGCTTATAGAAGCTAACACCAATTTTAGTATAAATGCGCAGAAAGAAATATGAATAATTAGCATTTAAAATTATCATTGTTTGAAGCGAGACAATATAATGCTGAAAAATGGAAATTTTGGGGGGCACACACAAAGTCATCTCTCCAAACCAGCTGATTGGTCAGTTCTTCAGAAGTAGTTTATTTTGTACATACACTTTCTGTATTATATGTATGATATATATATATTTCATCTGCACCAATGCTGTCTTTTGGTCGACTGTACTTGTCAGATATCTTAGCCTAATTCTCTAGACTACATTCACATTTATTACAGAAACTCCACAAACCACCATGATATGACAGGATTTATTCTTTTCGTCCACACCTGACAGACAGAGATGAGCAAAAACGCCTGCATCTTCAGAGTTAAAAGTGTTTAATGTGATCAGAGCAGCTTAATTCAGCCTTAATGGGTCCCAGTGACTCATGAAGCATGTCGGTAAATCTCAGCATGTCGGTAAATTGCCATGACCACAGACACCCCACTTATCTGACACAAGAGACTGATATCCAGCTGTCTGGGTTGTCCACCATCAAATCTCAGTCGGAATAAAGCACAGTGATTTGTATGGGCACTGGTGGTGCAGCAGGTGAGGTTCTGTGCCAGTGATCAGATGTTTGTATTAAACATGTGTGCAATGTTTGCTGTTGATACCTAAAAGTGGCTTACCTAAAAGTACCTTAAAATGACCTTACTTCCTGTTTTCCCACATTATACAATTTGCCTGCACGATATAAACAAATCAATGAAATATTTAAATTTAAATAATATTTATATGCTGAATAAATTATATTGACCTTTCATGATGATTGAACACAATTTGAAAAAGTTCAAATTAACATATGTTAAAATGTTAATAGAGCTGACTTGAATTCTGTCAGCTCAAAAACGTCATTTTCAGACAAAACCTAATTTCAGATTCTTCCTTACTTACAAATTATAACCTCACTTCCTGTTCGGTGATTTCCCATCGATTGTTTTTGCACCCTGTAGATGGACAATCCTGCACTGATAATCTGGGAAGTAAATTCTTCCTGTTGCTGTGATCCAAATTTTTATTTGTCCTGATTGGACGAAATTGTAGGGGAAAAAAAAAAACATAAACGAACGAATGGATGAATGAATGCATTTTCAGAAAAACCTTCATGGTTAAAATAAACATCATGATACATGTTAAACTCTGCATTACCAAAAGAATCAGATAAAATTATACAGTAGTTGCATTTCTGTAATACTGGTATGCTTATTGCTTATATTGCTTAAAGCAGTGGTACATGTAGCTGATTTTGTTAAAGTTGACAGCTCCATCAAGGTGCCACTATTGGGCCCTTGAACAAGGCACTTTACCCTGTCTTCCTCAGGGGAACCGTATAATGACTGAGCCTGCACCCTGACCCCAGCATCCTAACAAAGTTGGGGTATGCAAATACAGAATTTTACTGTTCAGTAATGTACAGGACGGGTGGAAAGTAACTAGGCATTAAAAATTGGTAGTAAAGTATTAAAACAAGTATTGAAACAAACTGTATATGCACTTTATTATATAGGAAAACAAATCTTTAAGTCTTAATGTAGGCACTGGTGGCTAAACTGAATTCATGCCTCCAAGTCGTCCAGTGTGCGATGTACTGTATGACCTGTACAACTTCTCCATTGTGTAGCCCCATAAAACAAACAAACAAAAAAATCACATGGGGTGAGATCTGGACTTTTAAGAGGCCCTTCATGAGGTCCGCATCGTACCAGCCGATGTACTGGAAAATGGCCATGCATGCAGTTGGAGCAAAATGGGGTGGTGCACACCATCATGCTACATGAAAATAAGGTTGCCAATGTTATCCCAGCCATAGATAATACTAATATTGCCTAGTTTATTGTCACCTTCCCAAATAAAGGTTTAACTTATTTTGGCAAGTGCATGGTAAACTTTGGTGTTGCAAAATGATCATTTATAGCATTTAATTTGGTGCTTGGTCCCCGAGATATAACATTCAGTGGGTTTACATTATGTTGTATTAGTCCGACTAAAACCAAACTAAATAAAAACATGTTTGTGTGGCTGAAATCATACTTAATTCTTGATGTTGGACTAGTACACCCAGATAATACAGTTGGGAGTCAAGCTGCTCCTGCATGTATAACTCAATTGGACACAAAAATCAGCCTTCACACTCCGTACACGCTCTACAGGTCCTGTCCTGGGCTTTGACCCAGAATTTGAACAAAATTCATACCAGCTTAAGAAGCTGCAAAAAAAAAATAAAATAAAAAAACACCCCTGCCTCAGATAACACCATAACCACAAGGGATAGAATGCATTTCATTTGTACAAGAAGTAAGACATACTGTAAAGCAGGTACAAAATGTACAGCGCTCTAAAGCTGTCTATTTGACATGCTACCAGTTTGCCTCGAGCTAACTTGTTTGTCGATTTTTTTTGTCTGTCACATAATAGGTCAACCGGGAATACAGTACTAACAAGCTGAAGGGGTGCATATCGCCACCTGTTGTAGCGGAGTCGGACGTACAGTACTTCGGTCAATAAATTGATTCCCCTGCCGTGTTTATACAGTATAATGGGACAAGGACTGGAGTCCAATTAAATGGCCTAGTCGAGCTATAACCATAGATGTTTATGTAAATGTAAATGTAATGTACGAGATCCAAAATGTTTACTATTATTATTATTATTATTATTATTATTTGTTGTAGTAATAGTAATATTTTTTCAGCAGAAGTAGTAAATTTCATGACTTTCAATATACTTCAGCTTCCAGAGCAAACAATAAAAAAAAAAAGAATAAAAAAAAATGCTCCAGGCGTCTTGGATTCGATGCATTATTCTTTCATTTCTTGTCATAAAATATTCAGACTCACTTGACCTTCAGTGAAGCGACAGAGTGGCGAGTTATTGCCATGTTTATACGACTCTCCATCCTCCCTCAGAGACAGGGATATAAAAATATTTAATTATGCAATTAAGTGTGTGAAGTGTGTGTAGTGTGTGAGGCTGCATTGGGTAGGTGATTTAATGAAGCAAAGAAGAAGGGTTTCAATCACATGTCAGGGCACACACACACACACACACACAAACACACACACAGTGTTAATTGTGATATATTGTGCCACATATAACACCCGATTCCTGGGTTAAAATGTTATAATTACATTAGAATATAAATATAAAATCTAAATATAAAACTGTATTACAATATAAAAAGCATTTATATTTCTATACAACATTTCCATCTTAAAACTAAAAGACCAAAGTTGTCTTAAATGGCATCTTTCTGAGTAGAGTTTGTGATAAGCAGCAAGACATCTTCCTGTTCAGTTAATCTGATTCACTATTACTAAACACACTTTATCATATTCAAGGACAAAGCGCATACTAACAATGGATATTCCTCTGATAGTCTCCAGGGTTTCCTCATTCTTGGTTCCCAGAACAAGTTCAGCATCGAGCATTAATTATTTGCGAGAGGACGTATTTGCCTAATCAGCAGCAGTGGGGTTTAAGGGCTGAGCGTGAGTGGCAAATGCCAATAACCTCTGGGCTGTGTATGGATCAAACAGCCAATACAGCAGGAAGGATTTGTCATGGTGTGTCAGCTCTCGATGTGGACGACAAGCACAGTTTGCCAATGAGGAGGAAAATAAGCCAAAAGAGCCATGATCTTTGGAGTTTAGTTCTCTCTCTCTCTCTCTCTCTCTCTCTCTCTCTCTCTCTATTCATCCAAATCATTAAAAATTTGTCATTAAAATTTACATCCACAGATTGACATTCTTCAATAATGCAAACAAAGTAACTATATATCTTTTATTTAGTTCCCCAATGTATGTAAAACAGCAGTTTATGTGAAGATGTATGTTACAGACAATGTTTAGATGATTTTTGATCAAGCTAAATTATTGTCCAAATCTGTACTACAACAGATAATTTAACTGGTATCCTCCTCTGCAAACTAAGTATGTTTATCCATCCATCCATCCACCCATTTATCCATCCATCAAAATTTCCATCCACCCTTCCAACTAACTATTGATCAATCTATCCATCAATCCATTCAAACATCCATCTACTTCTTGATTCATCCGTTCATCCATTCATCTTCCATCCACCCATCCGACCACTAAATTTTCCATTCTTCCAACCATCCTTCATTCCAGCCATTTCTCTCCATCTATCTAGTTCCAAACATCCAACCAACCATCTATCAATCTAGCAATATTTTTCCATCCATTCCATGATGTCTACTGTATATATTGTATCCATCCATCCATCCATCCATCCATCCATCCATCCATCCATCCATCCAGTATCCAGGCACTCACTCACTCATCATCTATACCACATAATCCTGAATTCAGGTTCGCAGGGGGCCTGGGTCCTATCCCTGGTAAACTTAGGGTACGAGGTAGGGTACACCCTGAACAGGGTGCCAATCCATCTCAGGGAACACACTCATTCATACACGCAACGGGCAATTTGGGGACACCAATTAGCGTAATCTGCATGTCTTTGGATTTTGAGAAGAAACTGGAGTCCCTGGGAGAACACAGAGGCAGGAATCAAACTCGGACCCTTGAGGTTCAAAGCGACAGTGCTAACCACTAAGCCACGGTGTCGCCATCCAGTATCCAATCTAGTGATTTACTGCCTTTTGTTTACTTTAATGCACATTCATTTTCATAAATTTACATGCTTGGTTTTATGCAAGTTTTTGGGGTGCAAAAAATTCTAAAATATTTTTTGGCACATATTTTGTATATTGGTAAATTCTTGGTAATTTTTGGCAATACCATTAGTGAGTCCTGTAATTCATTAATTTTACTAGGAATGATATTCTGTTAAAAATAAAGCATCAACTGTATATTTTCTATAAAAAAAAAACATAATGGAGTTGTGCTTTTTTATTTTTATAAGGAATAGAAACACTTGGGTGGTCTCATGGGCATTATGGGACATGAGGTTTCTGGAAAATAATTGATGATTGGGTCATGTGATGCAATAAAGTAGAGTTACTGTTACCACCACAAAGTTGATTATTTTTCTTAAAACAACATGTGCCAGAATGATGCTCATACCTCACTCATTCTTTATACCGCTTATCCTGTACACGGTCGGGTAAGCCATTAGGCCTATCCCAGGGGACTTGCACAAGTACCCATACACTCATACACATTTACTCACACACTATGGGCAATTTGGAAATGCCAATTTCCAAGCCTAATCTGAATCTGCATGTGGGAGGAAACTGCAACATCGTTAACCACTAGTCAACCATGTTACCGCAGAATATTATAATCCTTGTGTAGTTACATTTATTATAGTCTCTGAAACTGCATTCACACACTATAGCAGTCATGGATCAATTATCAGACATTTTAAGATAGTTTAAGTGGATTGCTGTAAAATCTAAATAGATGCTTAGGTCTGCTGCTAAGTAGTAGGCATAAGAAAAGCTAAAAATCTATCTTTTTTTTTATTTAGGCTTTAAATGTTCTCTCTATTCATGGCAGAGCGTAACAAAAGAGTGCACTACGAGTTCACAGTCCACTGCTGTGCAATCCAAACACTTACAGAGAGCTTTTCACTTGACAGTATTATTTAAAAACGCAGGGAGTCGAACAAAAGCAATTTAGCAGAGTGGGGGCTTGCTAAGGGTATTGCTGTGAATGCTTTTGGAAGTTAGCCAGTATAATTGGCCATGTTTGACGCTGTGGCCTCGGAACACTCACCCAAGTCAGATTTGACACTGGGGAGCATTACAGAAACGATACCCCACATTTCTGCCGAATTGCCTCATAAGTCTCCCTCCTCCACATTGTGCTTCTCAGTGAAATGTCACGCATTAGAGAGGCTAATTCCATTAGAAACTGTTTTTTTTTCTTTCTTTCATATCACCTGTGTCCACTGAACTGGATTGAAAGGTTGTAGGATAGAAATAAAGTAAAAAAGTGTCAAAGTTGAATGTAACAACTTCACTCAGACTGAGATCATTTCCATGCTGATGGGTAGCAAACAGACGTTTGAAGTCAAACGTTAAAGGTGAAAGTAGGGAGCAGTGAAAGTGATGGGATGCCACTGATTAAGATTCAAGACTGGCATAACCTTCAGCGCTTTCCACTCCGCCACTTTCTCCCTCGAGTGGCAAATTAAATGAGAGTGACACACAGAGAGAGACGAGCTCAATACCGATGATTTATCTACTTAGACAAATGAAATCATGGTCAGCGATTCCTCCCCTGACAAGGAAACCCGAGTCGCGTCTCAAAGTGTCCGACGGAAAACTTCGGGGATAAATCTAATTTGTATTGGACTCGGCTTTTGGCAAGTCTGGCTTTCCGGGGAGACAAGGACGTTTGAGGGAGGCGAAGAGTAAAGATTGAGTGGCACTATCTTTTAGCCTTATGTCTGAGGAAGTGAAAAATACTCTGATCCAAATGTACTTTACAATAATTATAAAATGCTGCCATAAGTTTGTGGATGCCTGGCATAAGCCACATGTGATAACGGGAAGTGGTAGCTCAATTGTTAAGATGCTGGACTACTAATTAGAAGATTGTGAGTTCAAACTTTAGCACTGCCAAGCTGCGATTGCTGGGCCCCTTGAGCATGGACTTAACCCTGCTTAACTACTCAGTTACATAAATGAAAGTTCCGCTGGATAAGTTCTTCTGCCAAATGCTAAGCTCTTCTAGCATAACAAAGTGAGTTCTATGAAGACATGGTTGGCCAAGGTTAAAAAATATCTAGTGGAACACTTTTCAAGATAAGAAAGGGGCAAGATTTTAATTAGTTTATTATTTAAATAAGTTTTCATTATACAAACCCATAAGTATTTTTCTTTATAATATGCATAGATACCATAGTAGATTGATGCTATCCATTTTTGTACAGTATTATGTACCATGTACCATGGCACATATTTGCTTATATAGTACATGTATCACAATATGGCAGATTGTACTGTACTACCATGGTACATGTAGTATAGTATAGTGCACATGGTTTTACTATGAACAGTAATACAGTACTACGGAATACATACCAAGATATTGTCAAAAATGTGTTATACATATTGTTATGTACTATAATGGTAATATGTATATATTATGGTAACGTTGTATCTATGTAACATTAATTTAAAAGCTCTTCATATTATACAGAATAGTATGGTTCTGCCTGTACTATACCATACCAGTATTATGTACTAACATACAGTGTGTAATATGGTACAGTCTAAACAAACATACTTAGATATTAGATACCTTGTGAAATTTGGCAGTATTTTCAGTACCATATTATTTTATTTACCAAAGTACAGTGGTGCATTCCATAGTACTACCACAGTAACCCCTGAAGTGCCACAGTACCTATTCTGGTACTCCATGAAGTCCTATGTTAATGTCTGTAGTACCATGGTAACACTATGTTATATAACAGTATGTACTATTTCTTATGGGAAGCATCAGTAAATCAAGTCACAGTAACTTAATTTTCACTTTTTTCACAAAAGTTACTGTGTGGCGGCACGGTGGTGTAGTGGTTAGCACTGTCGCCTTGCACCTCCAGGGGTCTGGGTTCGATTCCCGGTTAGGCT
>JAQMYI010000013.1:14358591-14384257 GCA_030014275.1 Clariallabes melas | reverse complement strand
GAAACATTTTGTGTGACAAACATGCAAAAGAATAAGAAATCAGGAGGGGGGCAAATAGTTTTTCACACCACTGTACATAGTATTAGCCAAGTTATTCTTTTTGACTAATGCTAACCATAAAAACAGGGAAGTGCTCTTGAAGCAGTGTAAGGATTTTAACATATAGCTAACACATGCTATGCTTTTTTTTTTTTTTTTTTTTTTTTTAAACATTTGTATTAAACTCTTGATATATTGATATATAATTAATTTACCATACAGACACATTGTGTGTCAATCTTGGCATAACGAGGGGAAAGAAGCAGCAGGCCTGCGGTTTGGACGATTTATCAATCGAGTGGCTACATTAAACGGATTTCTTAATGAAGTAAGATCTTCATAAGGATTAGCCTGCCACCTGCAAAGTGCCACCTGTTCGCTCCGGATCACTGGCAGGCGTTAGCACCGGATGACACAAAAGACAGGAAAACAGAGAGGGATCCCTGTGGGAAAAAAAGTGAAGATGATAAAGAGATACTAAAGTCAGACTTTTTTCCCCCCTCATTAGCTTTCTTTATAGCCAGTGTAGGGAAAGACTTTGCTATTGCTTAAGGTAAAGCAAACTTATTTAGCTGGTTAATTTTGTAGATGTTTCTCAGGTCTTAGCACAGTTATGTCCTTTGTTTATAATAACAGGAAAACCTTAGCTGCTGTTGTGCGGTAAGCTAATTTAGCATGCCAAGTGGAGATTTTCTTTTAGCGTTCATTGTACTTTAGCTTTCTTTCTTTTTCTTAAATCAGATGTTAACATTTGTTTCTGCTCTTAGTTTACTCTAATCTGACAGAAAAACACACAGATGCTAAACAACTATAACCTCTCGCTATATGTTCCTTCTGCTTTAACTACACATTGATCCCACACGATTGCTAGCTACTGTTTTAGCCTGGCTAATTATGGAGTCGTACACGGACCTACTGTAGCTTTTTCGGAAGACTGAAACTAGTCAGAATAAATTAAACCAAGAATTGTATCACCTCTGGTTTGTTCGGTCTGGGTCAGTGTCAGTGTCACGCTATGATTAGCACGCTATGAACACAATCCAGACCCTTTGTAGTGCTTTGGAAGGAAAAGTGAGTATGACAGCCAAGCGTCCTTCTCGGCTGCCAGCAGGATTGCATGGCACTGATTTTGGGGACGCTCTCATGCCAAAAAAAGTGCCAAGGACAGGACGTCCAATACCACTCACTGACTTTTCTGGGCTTTTGTCCTTCTGGCACACAGTGGTGTCCCGTCACCAGAGCCGTGTGTCCCAACTGTGAACCCTAATTTGTTATTTTTGGGCGTCATTAGTCATGCATATTGTGTCAAATTAGCCTGGGTACAGTAGCGGGGGTTTCCTCTTCCACCTGTTCTTATGCTAATATGGAGTTTGTCAGTAAGTGAGATAGACTTAATAAAAATAGATCTAAATATATATTTAAAAAGAGAGCTCACTCTTAATTGGACACATGGGTGAACAGGATGTATTAATGTAAGATTTAAGCAGATTGTCTGGAATAATTGATTACGTAGCAAGAGTGTTGCAGTCTGTCCATGGCTACGTCCCAAACTGGTGCTCATCACCCACACACCACATACTAACAGCCCCATGCCATGCACCTGCTGGTTCTGCCCTAATCATAACCATGGACTGAATTCTCAATGATCGTGTGTGTGTGTGTGTGTGTGTATGTGTGTGTGTGTGTGTGTGTAAAATGATTGGTTAATGTAGAAAACAGAGCATCGGCCACAAAGCCTGTCTTTCTCCTGTACCCCTGAGACCTGCAAGCAACTCCTGCCATGTTTTTGGTATATTTTGCCATCCTGCGCCCTACAAACTTTCACTACTTTACTTCTGAGGCCTTCCTCAGTTCCTCCTGCTCAAACTCTGATGTCTATAAACTCCAAACTCTTAGCACCTGCCAGAATGTGATTGCATCCTGAAAACCAAATACCTTCTGCTTTTGTCATAGTAAAGTGTACAACCTTTGCCCCACTCTGACGTCCATACAATCCTATTTGTACACATGTAATGTCAAGTTGTTCATCCTCCTGAACCTGCTGTTTCTGCCATATGTAAGCCTACAAGCGCTGACTGTTGTCATTCTGAGGTCCATAAAGTTCTTCTACTCCAGTCATAAGCTGTGGCTCATTTCATTCGGTGGTCCTCAAGCTCATATAATACCAACCTGGTGACAATCCAGAGCCCAGGCCAGGGAGCAGACAAACAGGCTAAACCAATCGTGTGCTAGCTGCATTGAGTCATCACTCAGGGTTCACTATATTGAGACTTTGTCTGTTCCCCGAGCTAAGCAAAAATATAGAAAGACTTAGAAAGTCTGTTTTAGTAATTTAATTGCCCTGCGATGGATTGGCACCCTGTCCAGGGTGTACCCTGCCTTGTGCCCGAAGCCTCCTGGGATAGGCTGCAGGTCCCCCGCGACCCTGAATAGAGGATAAAGCGGTATAGAAAATGAAAAAAATGATGATGAATGAAAAGTTACTATGTTTAATTTTTATTTAAATAAACTGTCTGTGACTACACTGTTTTAATCAATATGGGAGTTCATTTCAACAGCTTGTCCATGCTCTAATAGACTCCTGCAATATTTCCATCTCTTTATGTCACTGTTCTGGTTCATGGGTGTAAGGATTAGTTTTAAAGCCCCCGAGGTGGGATGACTGTCTCCCATAATCAGGCTCAATACTTTCATGTAAACACACCTGTCACCTCCATCAGAACATTGCAAACACATAAACAAATAAAACGCGAGCTGAATGCAAATCCTTTACTATTTTTAGAAGCATGAGATATCCAAACATAATGCTTTGACATATTTAAAAAGAACTTCTTTCTTTTTCTGGTACAAATTCTCTATATGTGTGCTAGGAACCGAGGAGAAAGGGAATGTCGTGAGAAACTGCCGGATCTTCTCAGAATCCAAGTTTGAGAGAAAAATAAAAATCTGAAAATTACACACTCACTCATCGTCTATACCACTTTATCCTGTATACAGGGTCGCGAGAGGGGTCTCGAGCCTATCCCAGACAGGTACACCCTGGACAGGGTGCCAATTCATCGCAGAGAACACACTCATTCACACACTACAGGCATTTTGGGAACACCAATTAGCCGAATCTGCATGTATTTGGACTTTGGGAGGAAACCCAGAGGAAACCCTCCAAGCACGAGCAGAACATGCAAACACAGATGAGGAGGAATCAAACCTGGATCCTGGAGGTTCAAGGCGACAGTGCTTACCACTGAGCCATATGCACACCCTCACACACTCATTCCCACAATATGAGTAATTTGGAAGCACCAATCAGTCTAATCTTCATGTCTTTGAACTGTGGAAGGAAATCGGAGAACCCCGAGGAAACCCCCCAAGAACAGGAAGAACATGCAAACTCCATGCACACAGCCCTAAGGAGCGAATCATACCCGGAACCTTGAGGTGCAAAGCGACTAAGCCACCGTGCCGCCTAAATCAGGAGCTTTATTATAATTTTCTAATTTAAATAGTCAAACATGTGATACAACCTTGTAATCTCTTACATTTTCAACCAGCAACACCATCACATCATGCACAAATATAATTCAGATAGCTGAGAAGGCAATTACCAGCATTTTCATTTGATTCAAAACATAAATAATGTTTAGGAAGTGCTTCTATCTACTGTAGATTTTACCTGCAGATAATAAGAAAAGACTAATAGCAAGCTGTATTTCTTAAATAGCTCGACTATTTTTAACCCTCTCGTTGAGTCGTCTCATCTTCCCTTGGGAAAACTGTTGTCATCGTCTTAGAGGCTGTTCCTTTATTTTATTACCTTTCGTATGAGCCACTGAACGCTCGCTCGTCTGTTATTGATCTGTAAGTGGATTCCTTTCTGGAGTCCGCAGGGAAGGTCAAGGACTCTCAGATAGGCTCGAACATGATACGGCGTCAATAAAAAACGTTTCATCCAGCCCATCTTACAGCACACTGGGGTGTTCAAGATGAATATACTCCTGCATTACTGTTATGGATATTGTTACAAATATAACATTGAACGCATAGAAGAAGAGACATTTGATCAAGTTCAGTTCTGTCATTCTGATGCAACGTTTAACACGAGTTGTTCTTTGTCTTCTAGTTGATTTGAGTAGTTCAAAGAAACAAAAATGGACAAAGGAAACAAAGAAAGAAAAAATACACATAGAGATTTGGCAGATCTTTACTGTCCTAAGGGAGCACCTTAAAGGTACAGCTCAAAGGGATGTGCTGAGGGTAAAGTTAAAAAACAAAAGCAAAAAAAGGTTTTAGCTTCATTATCCTAAAGACATCAAAGCAGTTTGTGCCATAAGGGAGCTAATACACTTATTACCTAAATGTCAGAATTTTTCTCAAAAGGTGACACACTCTTACTACCACAGAGAACAAAGAAGTAAAGAAAGAAAACCCAGGCAGAGTTGGATTGCCCTAAAGGGACACCACACTTCTTCCTTAATGGTATGACTTACACTTCTTACTGTAAGTGTGTAGTATATTAGTCACAGTAAAACACAGGGTAACATCTCCATTGCATTTAAAAGGTACCATAATACCCTCACCAGAGATGAACAGTAATAAAGTACAACACTGTGTAAAAGTCTTTGCACCCCCATTTCTTCATATTCAATTTAATGAAATTATATAGATTAAAGAAAAGAAATTGTAACAAACACTTTTCTTTTAAAGGCTGCCTAGCATTACAATTTAAAAATGAATTGTTTATGTAAAACCTCAGCAGCAACCTCGTTTCTTCTCTCATCTGTTACAACCACTAAGCATTCAGCATTACCAGTATACTAATTACTGGCGTGATCATCTGTAATCATCTGCATCTGTTTCTCACTGGTTCGTCCCTTAAGTTACAGTAGATGTTTTTTATGCTCAAATGATTCAGATGTTACTTTGTGGTTTAACAAACTAAAAAAGTCCCTCTAAAACTGCTCAGGTACAGGGACTAGACTGAAAATGAAAAGTCGTTCAGGCAGCCTGAAAAACCTACTCAAGACTATATTAAAAATAAAAGAAAGTCTGGCTCTTTGGAATCAAAAAATGAAGAAATGAGCAGGAGGCACAAACCTTTTGCACAGTATGGTATAAGCAATCAGTTACTGTATTTAAGTGCAATTTTTAAGCATTTGTCCTTTACTTACATATTTTCATTCTGGGTGCTTTGACCACATTATCTATTGCTTTTTACATATAATTGGGAAAAACACTAATCAATACACAGCACATTTAACTGATCTGTTAACTTGCACCAATTACAGTACATATTTCCTATCCTCCTAGCAAACAGAATTTTTCCTATTACAAGATACAGTAAGTGCAATAAGACTGAAAAATTATGGGATGATTTTACTTAAAAATATAATGCAACATATTTCCATCCTTATTTTTAATTATGCATCAGTTAGCTCTGAATGAGTAATCTGATTGGACGAGAGAGAACTCCCACGAATGGTGATAATAGACGGTAACAGCACTGGGACGTTTAACTATATGTATCACTCTGCATCCTAGGTGTTCTAATAACGATTAATTACACTAACTGTAACAACACATTGGATGATGTTATGTCATCTTAAACAAAAATTTGTCCCCTAAACTGTACAGGATTGCTGCTGTATTGTTCTATTTATGTCTAATCCCAAAGACAAAGATAACTAACCTTTAACATGCCTGAATATCAAATCACTCAGTAACTACGGTATGCACCAAAATATATAGTACTAAAACTCGCAAATCTTGGATGCGCATTTGCATTTGTCAACAGGGCATAGCTCCAGACTCACTTGTTCAGAGCACAAAGGTGAAAAGGAGGTGAAAAAGGAAGCTGTGTTGTGCAGTTGTAGTTGGAAAAGGGTCTCTCGGTGGAGGAAAAAGTATTCGTAGTTGAATATTATTTCCGCTCATACACAAGTGGTCATGAATGGGTACCACGTTTCAAAAAGGTGGCAGAACAATTCCATCCCATATCCGTCCCATTCCCCTGATCTTACACCTGATGCCTACTAGAGGGAAATAATAAAGGAGAATGTATTCATATGTGAAGAACTGTGCCTGCATTACGCAAGCAAATCACCTCCTTTTGTCTGCAGCGACCTTTGTGCTGGGAATCTGGGTTGAGAATCTGCGTGAATTATACAGTATGAACACTCTCCACAGTGAGGCGGTGCACACACACTTCCAACACTTACTTATTATGTTTACCGTGGTAAATCAACACGCTAATAGTGTGTGTGTGTGTGTTAGTTTCTTTCAGGAGAAATAAACCCATAGATGACAACAAGGTAATATTTTTCGATTTTTCAATTCAGTACTGTATATTTTGGCGCATGCTGTACTTTGTGGTATTGGACAAGTGGATTGCACACAATAGCGCACCAGCCTTCCGTTTAACGCAATTGGCATATACCCCAGAAACCTGTAAGTTAACGGAGCTATTAATATTCTAAAGTGGAATAAATGGAAATATAAAGACAACATTACGAGATGTACATAACTATCCACCACCTTCAGATGAGGTGGTTCTCCTCACCTTTTGGCTACATACAGTAGTACCAATAAGAATTTAAAACTACTTACTACTTACTAATTACACTCACTGTCGGTTGATAACTGTTGGTAGCCAGCTCTGCCAGTTATGGGTATTCAGCTCCTCCAGTCATGGAAGTGTACTGTACAGTATGTCTTGGCGGAACAAAATAACTGGTTAAGTAAACAAATGAATCATAATCTGTTGATAATAAATGGTGTTTGTGGGACTGTTGTATAAAAGATGTGATGATATCCAGCACAACAGCACTTGCTCTCTTGTGATATTGCTTAAGTGTACCCCACTTAATAATTTAGGTAATCCTTGCTAAAAAGCTTTAGCTGACATTATCAAACATCTGGATCTTACTGTATTTTTATTATTATTTTTTTTATTAATGAAAAAAGTGTTTCTCCTGCCAGTAAAATTAATGATTGCATTTGTAGGCATCTTAGCATTTTAAGATGAACATGAGCAATAATTTGAGTTACTACTACTACTACTACTACAGTTAAAAGCTATACTGTAGCTGGTAGGTTTTAGTTGTACAGTACATTCAATAAATGTTAAATTACTACATAAACAGCAGGTTTTAGTCAACTTCAATCATTTTATTTTACGAAATGGTATTCCAAAACAATAAGAAGACCAAAATTCATTGTACCTTTCCACTTATCCCACCTTAACAGTTGATTTCAACTGGAGAACATTGCATTACTGTCACAGACATGGCCACTTCTTGAAAGTACACTTCTTGAAAGAAGGAAAAAAAAGATTTTATTTTTAGTTGACCATTTAATAAATGCCTACTTCCAAGAACCTTGTATAATCACTCAAAACCTCTTGCTGTGCAGTGACTGAACCTTTCATTAGCTTTCTGGTGTATGCATATGGAAAACACGCTAGCCAGCTAACTAACAAAAGAAAAACACAGCCTGGTGCATCTTTAATAATGCATACAGATGTCACAAGTTAATCATAGAGTAAATACATTTTTAAAAGACCTGAACTGTCTTTGCTTTGTGATTTAATCCATATAAAAAAAAGTTTTAGATTCATATCTCTACAGTAGCTCTGCTAGCCCTGCTTAGCTAGATTGGTGACCAATATGTGGAAAGTTTGAAACGAAAAGAAAAAGTAGACTCAAAATATGTATGTAAAAAAAAACAGTTTGTTTGCGCTCACTTCCAGAATTATTTCCTGAGATGCTTTGCATGTCATGTTCTCCACAACTTTTCTTCATTGCCCCAATACATGGTGTTCAATAAAATCTTAAAATATTTAGTTAGGTGTGCTCAATTCTATTGAATGCTGACATTTCTTAAATTTATTGACGCTTCTTTTTTCTCTTATTTCCACATATGCCATACAGTCCTGACCTCGCCATTTCCACATGTTTGCACCATTAAAGGAGTTCCTGGGAGGCCAGCATTTCAGATGTGAAGTGGGCCGTCTGATCATGGCTCCGGCGTACTGAGAAAACTTTCTACCTTGATGGTACCCAAGCACTAGTGAAATGCTAAGATAAGTGCATTAGTGTAAGCAGGGGGTTATGAAGAAAAATTAAAGGAGTTTTAATCTTATAACTATATTTTGTTATTCTGCGCAATCAAAAGTCCCGGTTTGACTTGAACACCCCTCTTTTTGACACTACAGTATTTTTAAAGGCAAAATTCTTTTTGTACTTTTACTCAAGTTGAAATGGAAACGTCTACATTTACCAAATAATGTTTTACCTAGGGAATCTCTACTTATATACAAGAATGGGATGTGTTCATCCACCATTGACACTCACTGCCCCAAAGGAGCAAAACATTGCCTTAAAGGTACAGCTCACACCTATAGAAATACCAGCTGGATACTTTTCCTCCCTCGAAAGAGGGACTGTCTGCTGTAAGGTTTTACTGTATTACCCAGACTAAGGTATTTACTTCAAAATGAGGTCAATAATCAGAATTTAAATGGTAAGTAAAATAATTGTTTTCCTGAATTCATTTTCTAAGAAAGCTGGATAAACACATAACCTAAGGGAGTAAATCCGTTTTATTTTGCACATTCGTTTCTTCGAAAAATGTGATGGTGTAGCTGAAAAATATTGTTTGAAGTTAGAATATGATGATTTATTTATGAAAAAAGATTTGGCTTGAGATAGGATTTTATTACTTCTATATTACCCTTGTAGCTCCAGATTTGTCTCCTTGTCTGTATTTGGGCTAAGTAGGAAAAATCTCTTTTTTTTTTTTTTTTTGAAGTTTTTGCTGATTTACTCCTTTAATATGTAAATTATGTTTATAGAGTGGCATTTCCTTGTTGCATTTTGCATTGCCTCTAAAACAGGGAGTCTGGTCTGCTCCATGAATATAAATTTTCTTATTTGCTTTTCACACACACCAACACACACAAAAACTCATTATTTGTTTCTCTCTCTCTCTCTCTCTCTCTCTCTCTCTCTCTCTCTCTCTCTCCCACTGTGTTGAAGTACTTTTCTGTTTTTTGGTAGTTTGCCTTTCTGTTTTGTGTCAGAAGCCTTTTGGGGAGTATTTTCAAAAAAGCGAGGCAATTTGGACGTGAGATTTCGTTATTTTACGTCACTCCTTAGAGAGTCAGCCAAGAGAGAAAAAAACATGAAAACACTTTTAAAAGCAAACTCTCAAGCTGCGGCATGTGTTTGCGTGTGTATGTGTATGTGTGTGTGTGTGCGGTGTAACAGCCTTAAGCGAGAACCGTCTTACCCCAACACCTAGTTTCACACAAAGCCCACACCTTGGAGTGTTCTAAAAAGGATTTTAAAAAAGCCACTCAGACCATCATGCTGGTAAATATGACATCCAGGATTATATCTATTTATGGATGTGCCTGCAGGGCTTCTTTGGATTTTTTGCCAAGAGGAGAAAAGCTCTAAAACCACTTTTATTGCCCTAAAGGGTCTTAATTTTTTCCTGCCCCAAAGGGATGACGTTCACCGGGGGGGGAAAAATCATGTGTTTTTAATCCTAAAAAAAGTGTCATTCTTACACAGAGCAGAGAAACCCCTACGAGCACTTTAAAGGTATTAAAGGATCACACACATTTACTGCCCTAAAGTAACCTAACAACACTCTCAGTGCTCGGAAAAAGGTGACTCACTTTTATTTTCTCAAAGGGCGACATATTATTACTACCCCAAATAGTGCAAAATCATACTTCCCAGAAGAGTAATAAATTCTTAAAACTCCTTTACTACTACTAAGGGGGCAAAGCTTCTTGGCCTAAAACAGAGCAACACATATCCCTTTTTATAGGAAAGACACACCAAAAAATGGAATACTTTTACCTTAAAAATCTTGTAATCCTGCCTTAAAAGAGTGACACATTTTTACTGCCATGAAGAAGTGACACATTACCTTATCACTTTTTATTGCTACATTTACTACCCTAAAGCTAAATAACAAATAAACAGATCCTTACCGGCCTGTTGGGGTAAAAGAATATTATTGTCCCAAAGGGAGGACAGGCATTTACTGCTTAAAAGTTGTTAAACATCCACTAAAGTCTTAAAAGGTGTTAAACACACTATTCTAATGTGGCAACTTTTTTCCCCTTAAGGTGTGAAAATATCTGCCCTAAAGGATCACTGGGAGAGCTGTTTCGATGCCTGTAGTTGTTCATGTTAGAAACAGCTGATATAAAATACATGCATAAGTAAAAGGTCAGAACACAAGCCAGACAAAGCAAACCTGATCGGTGGAAATAATGACAGGACAAAACAAAAAAAGAAAATTAGGTACACTGTTGGATGGATAAAAAGATGGATGGATTTATGCTTGAGTAAATGGATGTTTGAAAGAATGATTGAATGGAAGGATGAACAGCTGCATGAAAGAAGCTGCAAGACAGCTGTTGTGGAGATGAATGGATTAATAAACATATGATGGATGGAAATAGGTAAGGATGGTTCAATTGATGGATGGGTAGGTGGATATGTAGAAGTATTGTTAAGTTGAAAGATGGGTAGCTGTAGAAAAATAACAGGAAGATAACAGTTGTAATGATCAATGGATTAACTGATGCTGGATGGATAGATAGATAGATAGATAGATAGATAGATAGATAGATAGATAGATAGATAGATAGATAGATAGATAGATGGTTCAGATAATGGATGGATGGATGGTTCAGTTACTGTAGTAGATGAATGGATGGCTGGGTAGCTGTATAAAAACAGAAAGATAAATGGTGATTATGATGCTTTATAAAAAAAACTGTTGTAGTGATGAATGGATGCTGGATGGATGGATGGATGGATGGATGGGTGGACATTTGTAAAAATGGTTAAATGGAATGTAGAATGAATGGAGTAGCTGTATGAAAAATGACAATATGAATGTTTTATGTAATAAATGGATTTACCAACAGGTGCTGAATGGATGGATGGATGGATGGATGGATGGATGGATGGATGGATGGATGGATGGATTGGTCAGTGGAGTGGATAGATGACTGGAAAGATGGATGAATGGATTAATGACTGGGTTGCTGGATGTTTGAAAAAATGGTTGAATGGAAGGATGGGTGGCTGTATGAAAATAACAAGATAAATGTAGTGGTAGTGCTGCATAAAAAATAAGTTAACTGTTGTAATGAAGAATGGATTAACCAAGAGATGCTGGATAGATGGATGGATGGATGAATGAATAGGTGGATGGTTATAAAAAATTGTTTAATGGAATGATGAGTAGCACTCTGAAAAAACAGCTAAACAAATGTACGTAGTGGTAATGAATGGATTAACCAAAAGGTGCTAAATGGGTGGTTGAATGGATGGATGGATGGATGGATGGATGGATGGATGGATGGATGCAGGAATGTTTCAACTGATGGAGTGGTGAGTGTGGAGGCTTAAAAGAATGGCTAAATGGAAGGATGGGCAGGTGTATGAAAAATACAACAAGATAATTATTATAATGATGAATGGATTAAACAACAAATGCTGGCTGGCTGGCTGGCTTGATGGATGGATGGATGGATGGATGGATGGATGGATGGATGGATGGATGGATGGATGAGCAGCTGTATGAAAGACAGTAATAGATGAGTGACACAAGGATTGATTAACAGATCATGGATGGATGGATGGATTGTTGGGTACATGTAAAAAAAAAAACTATAAATGGATCATTTGATGAATTAATTGATGAATAAAAGAAAAGCTAGATGGATAATTAGACAAAGAAACAGACATCCTTCAAAACGCTAAAAATTCTGTAAACGTTTTGATACGGTTTCGGGTTTTTTGAGCGCTTTCTGCATCGCCTTCATTTTCCTCACTGCAGTGCAAAATCAATTAACCACACTGACTGTGTCCTTAATAGCAGTGTGTGGTAATGATCTGGCAACCTACCAGCTCTGTCGCAGTGACTAATGTGCTTTAGACATATTTATGAAATGATCCGTCATTAGCCCACATATCAAACCGATATAACTCACACGCTCGACGTGACTCCTGAAAATGAGAGCGCAGCAAATTTACAGTTTAAAACATCCAGCATGAACCACTGTATTGTGGTGAAGAAAAAAAATCATCAAACTGCTAGTGTGATCTATAAAAGTCACACACTGGGAACTGGCTGCCTGGCATGTGCTTAAATTGTTTATATCATTGAAAATTATTTTCAGACTGTTCCATTTGATTCACCTTTAAAATATAATTTCACATTCTGTCACATTCATCACTGCAAATCTTTAAAAGGGTGAAATTCCATAATTTTCATCTATTTATTACCTCCATTGGCCTGCCAGAAAATTTGCAACTAAATGGTTTACAGCACTGAATTTAACTAATAAGCTATGATTTAATAGTATATAGTAATATATAGTAATTAGTAATACTAATACTAATGCAATGTAACATAAAACATAAAACAACATAAAAATCCATCCATTATCTTCTGGGGTTCTGGAGCCTATCCCAGTGAGCTTAGTGCCAACCCATTGCAGGGCAGAAGCACACACACATTTACATACCTTGGTCAATTTGAAAATGTCAATCAGCCTACCCCGCATGTCTTTGGGCTGATTAACAGAAGAAATCCCAACAAGCACGGAGACAATCTGGAGCTGCAAGGACGACAGTGCTAAGCACAAAGCCACCATGGCACCTAAAATCTTTTTTATTTCAATGATCAAAGATGAGATTACTCCAGAAAACTATTCTGAAATACCTCAAAAACTCCTGAAGTGAGAGTGATGATTTAGACATTTGTCTAAAGGCATAACTGTCCATGTCTCACTAATCCATTCTTTTAAACCTTGATCTTGAATCTTCTGAAAATGCTTAGTATGTGAAGCACACACACACACACACACACAAGCACACGCACTACACTACACACAATGAAATGGCTTAAATATATATCATATCCAGACATTTTGTTTAAATGTAAATGAACTTCACAATGGATGCTTTCCATAATCCTCTACATTTTTAACAACAACAAAAAAAATCTTTATACATTAATTTTTAAGCTGCAGTTCCGGAGGTCTCGCCAACTTCCTGCAAGGTGGCTCTTTTCTCCTATTATAAAAAAAAACTAACTTAGCAGTGTAATTAAAGGCAGTTAGGATTCTAATAGGGAGCTGATGGATAATCTGACTATATTATAGCATCCCAAATGCTCTGTTCAATACTCATTCCATATTAATTGGTATTTACTTCAGATTAATAATTGTGATGGAGCCGGGGGCGGTGCAGCACCAAGCTGATATATAGAACTCAGGAGAATGTGTTTCATTATGAGATCATTAATGCTCATTGGGCTTTTATGAGCTGCTGGGGATCAGATTTTTACCCATGGTTCACTCGCACTTTGTTCGACTCTCTGCACTATTGATTGTGGTCGGATTTTTTGGGGGGAGAAATGGATTTTGGAGGAAAGGGGTTTAAAGATGAGCAGAACATTTAGATATTTGAATTGAACACTCAGATGATTTATGTTGTAAGTCCGCTTTTGCCCTTTGTACACATTTTATTCAGTGAAGCGAAATGTATGAAATGGATCTGGCCTTTTTCGTTCATCTGTAGCCGCAGTTCTCCATGACATCCACTTTACATGGTATTTGATTTTTGTTTTTCATTCTTACTCCGAATAATGTACCATACTGTATGTATCAACAGTAGGCATGAGATTTAAACTTTAAGCATTTAATATATTTCTTTATTTAATGAAAATTATGCAAACAAACAAGCATTTTGTACTGTACGTACCCTTACTACATGTGCATAAAAAACAAAGGACAAGCAACATCTTTAACTTTTTTCCCTTTAACTTTATTGCTACCTAACGTGAAGTCTGAGTACAGTACAGTAGTTAAGAAGGATATTCAGCCTTAGTATTACAAAGTTCTTTCATCCATTTTTAATCTTTTAAAACTTCAGCTATATATAATTTACATTAGCCCATCATTATAATGTCAATGTTCCCTCAACACGCCTTACCAATGATCTTGGTAAATATCTTTATCAATTTGAACAACTCCTATAATTTTATCTTAGTTATATCTTGGTACAGTATCTCATTAATATTTTAAAGTGCCAGTTTGTTATTCCTTTATGTACTGTACAGTAATGTGTAAACACTCAAAAAGACAGACTTTGGTGTACTTTCTTTTAATGTAGTCTTGAGTTTCGGACAAGTTTCTCACTTCAGTCCCTGTACTTTCCAGTTTCATAGGAATGTTTTTGTTTAATAAGCCACACAGCAATCAATGAATCATTAAAAAATAAAAAACATCTTACTTAAGGCATGTGAGAAACAGGTGCAGATGATGACATATCATCAGGGTGGTCATTAGTATACTGGCGATGCTGAATGGTGAGTGGCTGAAATAGATGAGAGGGGAAATGAGGTTGCTGGTGAGGTTGTTACATAAACAAACAATTTTTAAAGTCTATATTTGCAGCCTGCACACACATATACACACTCACACGCTCATTCACACACAGTAAAGGCAATTTAGGAATGCCAATTAGCCTAATCTGCATGTCTTTGGATTGTGGGAGGGAACCGGAGCACCCCCCAAAAAAACTACACCAAACACGGGGAGAACATGAAAACATGCATACACACCCAGAGGCGGGAATCTAACCCGAACTCTGACGGTCCAAGGTGACAGTGCTAACCACTAAGCCACTGTGCTGCCCTTAAATTGAATCTACATCTTTTAATCTAATTGGATATTAAAAAATGGGAGTGGCCAATACTTAGTCCTACCTGTACCATAAAATAAATTATTTGGTAACACCTATGGATTATTTACCAGCTACAGGGAAACTAATAAAATTTATACATGGACGTTTAGGGGGATAAAGGACTTATCAAGAGTTACTAAAATGGTCAATGGGATTGAGTGAGTATTTATTTGTCAGTATAGATAAATACATATGCAATATAACATTTGATTGTGTTCTAACTAATTATTTTCATTCATATACATTCACATTTCATACAAATATCCATCATGTAAAGCTGATTTGCGACAATGACAATTGTTGAAAACAATGTACAAATAAAATTGAATTGAATTGAATTGAAATTATTGGGCTTTAAGTAGCTAACTAGCTGGTTATTAGACCATTAGATTGTTAGCAGACTAGCATGACAGTGCAGTTTAAAAAAAAAAAACGAAGTGTGGATATTTTCTAGTGCTCCCACATCAAATTTTAAATAAATAAATAAACAAATAACTAAATAAATGTATATTTGCTCCAAACCCTGCTTTAAAAACAATGCTAGTCAAACTGGTAGACCACCTGGTAATAAGGAATCACAAAAGTAAGAAAATTGATTGATCAAAAGATGAACAATTGAATATTGAATGACTTACTAGCTAGCAAATATGCTAACTGCTAGCATGCCCAGTTTATGCAGGAGGTAAGATCTTGTCAGACAAAGATGGATTTTTTCCCCCTCCTCCTCTTGCACACTCGTTTGACAGACACGGCCATTACAGAGGGACAATGAGAACCGATCTGTATGTGATGACCGAAGGAACTTTATTATGCCCGCTAACAAGGAGGATAGCAGCTAGGTGTTACACAAGGTAACTCGTATTTCTCTTCTCGTGTTGTGCTAGCTTGCTGTTGATAGCAAGTATTAGGTATATACAAGATAGGTGTTACACTATGTAAGCTGTGTAAGACTAAAACATTGTGTGAAAAAAAAAATATATATATATATATATGGTGTACACCAGACCAGCTTCAAAACAGAAACTAGCAAAACGCTTGAACTTCGGTTGCTGCTGGTTAAATTAAATCTATTTCCTGCAGCTCATCTGACAAACAGAGCAGTGAGTTCATCTCAATCAGTTGATAGTGCACTTGACTAGTCAAACGCCACTGGCCTTTTTCACACCACTGCCAGAGGAGACCCACCATTTATAAAGATTCACACTGCCCCCTCATGGTGGCTAATGGAACTCCAGCGTGTCAACAAAGCTTGTTAATGAAGGAGCTAGGAGAAGGATGTACTTTACACGTTTATGTCAGACCTTTTGAGGTTAAATCTTGCCAGGAGTTAACCTTTCAACAGAGAACACGAACAGAGAAACTATTATTATGTTTTATTTTGATGATATACTTTCACCAGATTGTCTGCAAAAGGGTTCAGGTTAGATTTACATCACCTACCATAATGCTAACATGAACTAGAAATGTGTCTTATTTAATTGACAAGCTGTCAAAGCACATCACTGTACTCGCCTGTCTGACACAAATACTGTATGCAAACAAGTAGATAGAGAGAAAAGAAGAGGGGGATAAAAGCATATCTCTATTAAAGGATCAGAATAAACATAGCCTAGAGGAGAACTAAATGATCTGCAGCCATTAAAAGTAAATACATTTATTAAGTAGTCTGTCTGTGTCCTTCTGTGCATGACCCTCATCGTTGTGTCTATGACAACAGGGATATAGATAGTCAGTTTAAGACTACATCCACATTAACTTTACATTAATGTCTGCCGTGTAAAAAAAAAATATATGTATATATTTTATCGGGTGTCCTATCCTTTGGATGTTTTTTGTAGTATTGTTTCCCAAATTATTTATTTATTCAATTATTTAAATTGTGTTGTTATCCAGAGTGGTGTTCAAGTCAAACATGGACTTTTGATTCTGCAGAATAACAGAACACAGTTCTAAACTGTATTTATTTCTCTATAAATCTGGCCTCCCAGGAATTCCTTTAATGGCTTCTTTAAAACATTTGCACTATTCAAAATGTGTTACTGCAGCTAAGAGTCTCATCACCGTACAATGCTTAAAGACTTATGTAAATCTCAATCGGTTTTACGCTTTGTTCAACCAGAAATTTTATCTAAAGTCCTGGTTTGACTTGAACAAATTGCTTTAGTTAATGTTTATATTAGACATCTGAATTGAGAGAAATGTGATTTTCGTGTCTTTGACCATGGCATGATGGTAGGTGCCAGACTGGCTGGTTTGTGAATTTCAGCATCTGCTGATCTCCTGGGATTTTCACACACAACAGTCTCTAGAGTGTACACAGCCTGGTGCAAAATATCAACACATACAGTGAGTGGTGGTGGGATCACACAATTCAGAGGAGAATGGTCAGACTGGTTTGGGATAACAGGAAGGCTATGGTAAATCAAATGTCCATGATTTATAACCAGGGTCAATCTTATATAAGATTTTGAATGCATACGATTTTTAATGTTTATGTACTGTAGATCTGTGGCATTGCACCTTCAGGGTCCGGGTTCGATACCTATTTTGGGGTCTGTATGCATGTTGTCCCTGTGCATGATGGGTTTCCTCCTGGAGTTCCAGTTTCCTCGCACAGTTCAAAGACATGCAGCCTAAGCTAATTGGTGTTCCCAAATTGCCTGTTGTGTGAGAATGTTGACCAGACATCCTACCATGGTTGTAAAATAGGAATAAATACAGTGGTTAGCACCATTGTCCTCTATTGTACCTAGGTAGACCACAGAGGTTGCTACAGTAGATCGATGGATGTATCTGTAAATTTATTATTTTAGTTATATAGTTATGTAATTCTATAATATATTTTAGTCATAATTTTTTAAAGGGTATTTGTATATTACACAAAATCTTACTTTTATTCCAAACCTTTTACCAATCTGTCAAACATCTCTTACATTCATATCTATGAGGTGCTCCCACTGAGGTGCTCTTTCTCCTTTTAGAATGAATGAGAATTCTGACATAAAGGTCACCACTTATTATATACAAGTTCATCAGATGACTTCAGTCCATCTGTCCATCTCTTTAGCCTCCAATATCCTGATCACGTTCACTTTCCAAAAGGGGAAAAAAAAAAAAAATAGATTTCACTCCCTGAGTAACTTGTGACACACATGATGCAAGAGTTTCCTCAGTGCAGTTTGACGCATGTGGCAGTACGGCTATAAAAAAGCCATTTCATAGTCAGTATGTTCCTAAATGCATGCAACTACAGGGTGCGCGTCAGAAATCAGCGTGCATTGCAGAAAGAAGCGCGGCGGAGCAGCACGAGGGCCTGGAGGTGACCTGCGGCATTGCAACAAAACACTGAGGATGATGAAAACACAGTCAAAGGTCTCTAAACCCCAACACTGCCTTGTTAGTGACTGCAGTGGCTAAGAACTGCCAAAACTGACAAAGGGGTGCAAGAGAGAGAGAGAGAGAGTGAGAGATGAACTGCATGGGTAATTTTTGCTATTTTGTGTGAACCACTTTCTATTTCTATACTCTTAAAAATATAGTTGGCACTAAATAATTTACTACAGATCTAAATAAATTCTTTGTGTGCCTATGCATCTGTGTGTGTTCAGATATACAGGCATAGTGGAGGATTATCTACAGTATTATGGAAAAACTGAGAAAGTTCTGCAGAGAGAGAGAGAGAGAGAGAGAATAAATGGCCCAACCTCAGTTACTTTGCATGGCAATAAATCAGATTTATAGTGGGCACTGGATCAGTACAATGTCTATATTTGTGTGTTTTATACAGTACTGATTCATGCGATTGGCCATAAGTCAGAGGTTTCCACAATGGATTTGCTGGCCTGCAGCCATTTATAATGTGTGTGTGTGTGTGTGTGTGTGTGTGTGCATGCCATTTTGTAGTATAAGACAGTGTAAGACTGTATGAGACAGTATAGGACACATGACTTCAGTTTATTGCATCAACATCACATTGGTTTATCAGTATTTTTTTAAACCATCATTTGAGGCTATACTATTTAAACACAGTAAATATACCTACTAAATAATGCTAATGTACAAGATAAATCGTAAAAAGCACTAGTAAATCATAAATTGTAATCACAGACAAATTGAGATGTTGTATAAGAGAAATTAACTACTTAGAAATGTGCTGTGATTAGAAAATGAACAATTATTATTTTATTCCATTCACTGCTGAATATTGTATCTCACTCTCTCTCTCTCACTCACTCACTCATTCTCTATACCTCCTATGCTGTCCAGGGTCGTAGGAGCCCCGGAGCCTATCCCCCAGGGGATTCGGGGCACAAGGCGTGCTGGGATGTCCACTCTTGAGGAAATTGGCAACTGTCTTGAATGCTTTCCACTTGTGAATACAGTATAACGCTAAACTTCAAAAAGTTTATTTTTTTATATATATTTTTTAATACTTTTCAGATTGATGTGCAGGAACAATTGCTTCTCTAAGACCATTAGTTATGTCCATATATCTGAATGCTCCAGAACAGCAAACTGCCAAAACTTCTACTTTTATAGAGGTCTGAACACCTGCTGAAGATCAATTAATTAAGGATAAATTATTATTTTTGTTAAATAAATAATGGCACAATGAAAAAAGTTATATGTTGTTGTTTGTTTGAGATTGCATTTACCTAATACTGCCTAATATGTCATGTTCAGAAGTTCAGAAGAATCCCCTCTTTTAATACTAAGAGCATAACACGTCCTTCTTTAGTTAATCATTAAATGTAATCGTTGACAAATTGATGTTTTATAAAAGAAATTAAATACTTAGGAAGGTTTAATTTCTTACCAAATTTTGCCAAAAATTATATATATATATATATATATATATATCTTACTTTCATTCACTCATTCTTTATACCACTTACTTCTGTACAGGGTCATGCGACTCGGTGCGCAGGGCAGAATACTCCCTAGATGTGGTGGCAATCAATTTGGAAGGCACAATCACACACACTCACACACTATTCACCAACACAGAGAGAACATGCAAAGTCCACATACACAGACCCGAGATGGGCCCTGAACCCTTGAACCTGGAGGTATGAGGCCGCAGTGCATTTAATCTTATAACATTTGACTATATTTATTATATTTCCACCTGTATATTTCGACCTAATTTTTTACATTGTATTTGAGACACAGCCACCTACTATTAATTGATTACAGCCACAGCTTAACATCTTAATATGACAAATTAAACGCCTTTAGCCACAAACGATTAATCTTTCATAATTAATACTAAAATCATCACCATAATTAAAATACCTTCAGTCCACGAGGTAATATGTTGTGGAACACCATGCAAAATCCCCTAAAGCCTCTGGTTAATTCTTTAGAATGAATGGTTGAAAATTCTAATCCACTCTAAGAATATATTTAAGGTGTCGCAACACCGGTCACTCCAGGATGTTGTAATATTGAAATAAAGTGTAATATTATTTTGAATCAACACTTTATTTCGGTTTGTTTGGACTATCTGTTAACATTTCTGGTAAAGTGGTAAAGTGCTCGCCCTATCATCCGGAGATCGCCGGTTCGATTCCCTGATGCTGTATCCTCTCGCAGCCGGAGGTCTAGAAAGAGCTGATTGGCCAAGCCCCCTCAGAGGGGAGGGATAAGAGGTACTTAGTGCTCCCATTCAGAAGGGCATTTGTGAGGTGAGACTGGTGCACATGTTGGAACAGGAAGGGGCAATCACCAAACTGTTCCCACAAAGTTGCAAGCATGAAATTGTCTAAAATGACTTGGTATGCTTAAGCATTAAGAGTTCCTTTCACTGGACGTAAGTGGTCGAGTCCAACTCCTAAAAAAACAACCCCACATCATAATCCCGCCCTCCAAACTTTACAGTTGGCACAATGCAGTCAAACCAGTGGTCTTCTCCTGGCAACCATCAAACCTTGACTCGTCCATCAGATTGCCAAACAGAGAAGCGTGATTCATTATTCCCCTGCTCTAGGGTCCAGTGGCAGTGTGATGCAGTACCACTGCATCTGTTGATTTGCACTGCACTTGGTGATGTAAGGCTTGAATGCAGCTGCTCAGCCATGGAAACCCATTCCATGAAGCTCTCTACACACTGATCGTGAGCTAATTTAAATGCCACATAAAATTTGGAGGTCTGTAGCTATTTACCCTGCAGAAGGTTGGCACCCTGTGAGCTCCTGAGAGCTCCATTCTTTCACAAATGTTTGTAGAAGTGGTCTGCATGCCTAGGTGCTTGATTTTATACACCTGTAACCATGGAAGTGATTGGAACACCTGAATTCAATTATTTGGATGGGTGACTGAATACTTTTGGCAATATAGTGTATTTCCAAGAATCATTGGTATGTGCCAAAAGTGAGACACCTTTGTAATCCTTTTGTTAACACTAAGGTGAAGGTTGGTGACATTCTCAAATGCTTCCTGATGGACTGGCATGCCAACTACTAAAACACTAATGTTAGCATATATCAATTATGCTACTGCAGTGATATCACATACAAGTCTATTCAGTGCTAGAAGGCAAAACCGAAAAAAAAAAAAAAAATCTTATACTGGCTTCATTAATTGACACTGCAGAACGATATTGGGAGCGACTGTGTGACATGATTGCTTCACGCTTGTTTGTGCCCTCGGCTTTAAAAGACTCAGAGAATAGATTCATATTTTCAAAGTCTGTGCCGTTCTCATTATGCCGAACATAAAAATCCATACAGCTTCTGCACACTGTAATGCGTCCATCTGCAGCCTGGCAGAAAATCATTTGCGCTTACCCAGAAGCCTTGGTGTGCATGAGAGACAAATATTTGATGGTCAGTGTCAATTCATATCACACTCGGGAGCATATTAGGGCAAGAGACGTGAATAAGGGATCAAAGCTTAGTGCTAATTTTTTTTTTCAGTATCAATTCAGCATGTATATAAACGACTGTAATGCTCCTACAAAGTGCTCAAATCCTCACCAAACCCAAACAAACGCGACACAGCATAGCTTACTCAAAAAAAGGTAACTGAATCTTCAAAGATGAATGGTGCTAAACTGTGGTGCTAATTAAAAAAGTAATGTGAAGCGCTGTAATGTGAAGCATTATGTGCTGGATGTAATAATCTGCTTTAAACAGGGAGTGTTTGGCTGACAATGAAAGAAGTACAACTTAGCATTAACAGGGTTAATAAAGTAAGATACTCAACCTTACAAAATTAATGAATTGGACATACTGTAGAGTTCTGCCGTACAGAACGACAGGCAGACATGTACGTGGGTTTTAATCTGAAATAATAATATCACTGATTACATTAAACCTAATCAGCTTATTCCACTTTTAACTTTTTAACTATTTCTAGTTAAAAACACCCAAAAACACCCAGACACATTTACATTAACATCGATTATCAATTATATACCTGTAAAACCAGTGACAAAATCATGGGCACCCAAGGCTCACCCAAGCTGGGTGGAATAAAAGGCCAACCCGAGCTGGACTGATCCCACACAATAGATATCACCAGAACACCCAGTGGATCACAGCCTGCCACGCATTGAGCCCAGAAGGCAAAGAGCCCAAGGCCGCTGACTTGGCCTCCAAACTCCCCAGATCCTAATCTAATGAAGCAACCATGCAAAGGACCAGACAAACGAATCTGATCTGTGGAGGCCCCACTGGCAATGTCCTGGGGCCAGACACTATAGCACATCCCCAGAGCAGGGGAACACATGCAAATGGTGTTTGCGCACCTCCTAAATGTCTGAAATATTAGTTACCCACCTAGGGTTAGGTGCAGCATGACCAAGCATCTAACTAGTGTTTATCCACCTCTAACTAGCCTTAACACAGCTTTACAATTTACAAAGCTTTACAGCTTTACAATGTATTTTATATACAGTAGTACTACTTAACCAGCAATTTCCATATATTCCCCCTAATTTAGTCCATGTTGTCATTAGGGCCCATCAAGGCTACAACTTCATCACATGTTTGCCACGTGCATCTTTTTTGAACTGGTTGCTGACACATTGCTGGGAGTGACTTACTGTAACACACTCTGGGGATGCCTACAAGAGGCTACAGCATGACCCAGGATTCGAACTCGCAATCTCCAGATGATAGGATGAGCTCGTTACTGCTGCACCACTCGGGGACTATGTATATGTGTGACATTGTTCTGATTGGTACAAAGCCCTAACAATGTCTGCTCCTTCCATGCAAACATTTTTATGTCAAAAGCTTCATCAAATCAGCATTTATTTATAGTTTCACCTACTTTTTTTTTTTTTTTTTTTAAATATTGACATAATTTTATTTTTAAATCACTTATTGGTTACTCTGGAAACAATGACATTAGAATGAGCGCATTATTATAATCCTGTGATTTGTCTTGCAGTTGTGAATATTGTTGTATTGCTTATAATGATACATTTTTTAATTACGCATTCAATTGAACATTTTTACCACTTCTGCGTGTAAATTTCCTAATTAGTTATTCAAAGTGTAATTAATTTGCTAATCAAATGATAAATTTCCTCTCTTCATGCATATGTTTGTATCTCTCTATATACACATCTATATACTGTACAGTACAGTATGTTAATTTAAATGCACCGTCTTTCTCTGATCTCCAGTCTCTCTCTATACTTTTTAGATGATTTAGAAACACTAATAGCAGAGGCCATTGTTTTATCCCTTCCCGCCTTTGGCGTCAGCATGTCGAGATTGTCAGAGAAACGCAGTGGAGTGTGAAATTAAGTTCAGAGATGGATGGAGAGAGAGAGAAAGAGAGAAAGAGCAAGATAAAAGTGTACCCTCTGTTTTATTTATTCATATCACCCAAACGCTCAGCCACAACTCTGACAGCTTGTGTGATGGAGGAATATATACAATACAAAGACTGCTGACAATTAATACCAGCTTGGCAGTCAGTTTTATGCAAAAGAAATGGACTTGTGTTTTCTCTTTTTGTTTGATTCACTCAGTGGTTTTCTTCCAAATAACTACACGTATTGCAATTATGCACAACTCACTGCATAGCAAGCGCCCATCTCTTGTCCAAAGTAAAAACAGTTGATAATTGTAGCTCTGCTGAGGTTTATATGGTCTTCATACTGCATGCTCATTACAGACAAATGGATCATATGGATGAGCTTTAATTTACTCTAAATAACTAAGTAAAACTTTATATACTTTAAATAACTAAGTAAACAAAGGAAGGGTTCTATCTATCTATCTATCTATCTATCTATCTATCTATCTATCTATCTATGTAAGTGAAAATCACTTGCTTGTCTCTGCTAACAGAGAGTGACATACATGTCTTTATTGCAAGTGGGAATTAATTCTTTCTTGAGTGAAGAAAGAGCAAATGGCTGGATGTGTGTGGGTGTGTGTGTCATCTGTAAATAAATTTACTGCAGGTTTAATGTGTGTGGGTGCCTGATTGACTAAAAGCATGTAACTCTTGGTATAATGCCGAATCGCTCGCTCAGCTGTCAAAAACCTGCGCGACCTCGGGAATCGCTTCGTTTGCAAATGAGTCACTTTCACCTGCCAAACAGGAGTGAAGTATAACCACATAAAACCCTGACTCATTTACACACGGTGTCATCTATTACAGCCATGTGTTTGCCAGAAGCTTATTTGAGAGGGTATGAAGTGCCGTAAGAAGGTCTGCACATAAAATGCATACTGTACCCATCGTTAATTGCTAGCCTATTTAATAGTAACAATAAAAGTAAGTAAAAGTTTCCTCCCTATGCATGTGCATTAAAGAGAAATTGTTCATCAAGTTTTTTTTTCTTTTTTTTTTCTTTGTAACTTAAGTTCTTGTCTCCTTCCCACGTTGGTCTCTAAGAAAGGAGAATGAGGATGTACAGAGAGAAAAAACAAGAGATAGCACATTCTGGCCATTTATAGACTTTGTGACTCCTGAAATCCCACTGAAAGCTTTCGCAGGTGACGATCGGCTCCTTCTCTCTCTATAATGGCCTATGCTGAGGGACTGTTACTATGGGAACGTGGCATGAAAACGACACCAGCATGGCTAAAAGTGTCTCTGTCTGAGGAATCGCAGGACTTGCCGGAGCTTGGTGTGGAAATGTGAGTGTGTGAGTCAGAGGTGGTGAAAATGAGTCCCGGGTGAGGTGGGGAATCGAGAAGGTTAAGTCTGAGGAATTTTCATGTATTTCTGAACACTGTGATTTCCATCGGGACTGCTCAGAGTGTTTCTAAACCAAGGGAGGCTGCGTCTCATACAGTAACAAACACCTGCACTATTTCCTCTCCCTGTTTGTTAGGGTAAAATCTCCCCAAAATGAGGAGAAATAATTTAAATGTAAAAATTATTGTACAACAGTGAAGTACACCTATAAGAGAAAAAATTATTTTGTCATACAAAAACATTTGGGTAAAAGACAAATTAAGAGACAAATTCGACATTGTAAGATTGAATAGACATCCTGCCCCCCAAATGTGACCTACTACACTGATCCAGACTGTAAATGTAGGGCATTCAACTTTTAGTTTGGCCCCAACAGTAAAAAATGGCTACTGCAAAATATAATGTTGAATTTTTTGCCAATTTCACACCATCACACTACACTTACTGTATAAAAGGTCAAATTATCTTTGTTTTTAAAATTATCTTTATAATTTACCCCCAGGCTTCTCTTTAGACATTCCATGCAGGGATAGGATTGGGATCTGAATTGGTATCCTTGAAATAAATTTTAACACCTTTTAATTTAACACCTTAAATTTTAATTACGCCTTCGTCAGTCAGAGGTTAGCAAGAGTAACTTTACAGAGGTGTTTAAAGTAGCGAAGGCGATGTCCGATGAA
>JAQMYI010000013.1:14152890-14164382 GCA_030014275.1 Clariallabes melas | reverse complement strand
GGGCCTGGAGCCTATCCCAGGAGGCTTTCGGGCACAAGGCGGGGTACACCCTGGACAGGGTGCCAATCCATCGCAGGTTAAAAATATTTATTAAGATATATTTACATTATATGTTATTACATTTTATTGCTTTGCTCACCTTTGAATTGCTTACGTAAAGCATTTTTTTTTTTCATTTAAAGTATACTATATGTTTAGATGAAATAGTGAACATTTAATTGTCTTTATGAAAATAAAAGGTTGATGTTTTTCTAGGATGTAAAATAGTTTTAGAACTAATAAACAACTTTGCTAGCAAAACATCACTACGATTGGAAGCTTCAGCAACACAAAAGAGACAGTCAAGGTCTCCAGGAGAACTCTGGCAAATAAACACAAGCCACAGAGATGAACTTTTATTTCTAACATTTAATGTTTTTTTTTATTTTTTTTTACTTAAATATTTAATGTTAGAATTGCAACACAGTCCTGTACGCACATTTATCAGACAGTAGAGAAGTAAGAGTGAAAAGGAATTCTGTAATAATAATGTTAATGTTCTCTCAGAATTGTATGCTTCAGTACACTTGTACAAATGCACACAAAAATAAGTAGTCAATAGTCAGGCTTATACAAGGTAAGTTTTAAATTATTTCTTTGATTTTAGGCTTATCATAGTCTGGTATTCCATACAGTATACAATATAATTTATATTCTGAAAATGTTATCATGCAGTCAGTTGATGAAAATCTTTAATAACTAGTGAAAACACAGGGATACGTGCATTAGTGTAGCAGGGGATTATATAGAGAAATAAAAGCTGTTTTTAGTCTCATAGCTGTGTTCTGTTATTTTCACACAATTAATACCGGTTTGAACATCTCTCACATCATGGATTTTAGTGTAAGTAGTAATATTTAAAGACAATAAATCCATCAATTCACTCTCTCAACCACACCTTTCTCCGGTCCCCTGGCTTGTGTCACCAGCAGAGTACAGGATGATGGAACACTCTCATTTCACAACAAAGGGAGAGAGACAGGGAAGAAGGGAAGGACAGACAGAAAGACCCCTTACTCTTTACCTCCTCCTTCACGAAGATGGATGAAGTGCACTGGAGAGTCTGCATGAGATCCACCAATCTGCACATACACTACTGTCCTCTGTGCGTGTGTGTGCGTGTGTGTGTGTGTGTGTTTACATTACAGCTGCTGCTATTTTTCAGGCACAACCCCATGATTTATCAACCCACCTATACAGAAACACACTTTGTGTGTGTGTGTGTGTGTGTGTGTGCGTGCGTGTGTGTTCAAAAGCCTGCAGATCAATCTTTTAATTTCTGCCAGCACATGTGATGAGTGACGGATACACACAGGTGTGTCCCTCGCATGGAGTGTATAATAACCAATTACACCGTCTCTCACACACACACCTGAGACATCGCCTTGAGCGAGCACCACAACAAACATCAAAAGAGACAAAGAGGCTTGACGTGCTCCTTCATCATCTTCATCTCTTTTACCTGTAAAAAAAAAATGAGGTAGCATTTTATTTTTTATGAGCGGTTTTACTCGACGCTAAAGTAAAAATTTACATCGTTATGGTCAATTTGCAAAAATGTTTCATTATTCACAAAAAAAGAAAAGAAAAAAAACCTTTACAAGGCCTAGAATGGAACAAAACCTGGACGTTCAGCTATTAGATGATACAAGCTTACAGTAAGTGTAATTACATGGCGATTTTCATTCTTATTATGTCTTTTCTTAGTAATTTAGCAACATTTCTGATGCTTACACTGACTGTATAAAATACTTGAACATGTACTGTAGTGTCTTAAATCTAGCTAGCTTATCTCAGATGCTGTCATTAGCTGCTACGTCTCTCAGTTGCTTAGCAAGTGCAGTGCATTCCCCACATTAGGACAACAGAGACTGTATGGTCAATACAGTAATATTAAAGTGAGGATTTTAATTTGAACGTCTATTGATAGTTTGCATTCATATTCTACAATAATACATTTTTCAATCTTTCCAAGCATACACACCCACCCTCACACACACACACGCAATTTAATCGTTTCCAGAGGCGAGTTCTTAACAATATTTCTTAAATATAAATTCAGATAATCTGTATATAATTTGTAAAAACTATAATCCTATTTTTGCTTAATAAAACAATCAAAACATTAAGAAAACACATGTAAATGAAGTAAAATATAAAATAAACCTCACTTAACCTTAATTTATAGTTCCAGCTCTCTTTTCTTCTTGCTACTGTCCTTGCTAACATTTTTGGGAGCCATAGTGTCATGTCTTTACTGATACTTGCAAAAATGCAAAAAAAAAATATATACAGTATGAGACAGAGAGAGAGAGAGAGAGAAATTAAATTTCACAGATAGCCAACATTCGGTTCGGCTCGTTTGCATGCCAAAAAAGGCAAATTTCTTGCAAATTTTCAGTCCTTACAGAAAAATCTTAAGGACATTCAAATGCTGAGGTACCACTGTATTTGCAGTTATATATATGTATATTATATATATATATATGATTACTATACAACTCATAAATTAGATACGTATTCCTGGAAGAACTTTGTTTGTTAATGAAAGTAACATTCAGTTTTATATTAAAAAAATTTTTTTTTAAAAAAGCCCAGAGTTCAGCAAATACATAATAATAATAATGTTAATAAAAAATAGCATTCAATAAATTCAATAAATCAGAACTGCTCAATTGTGATTCTGCTAGAGGCAGCCAACTATCAAAAGCCAGTCACTGTTTAAAGACAGCATTAGTCAGAGAAGTAAACGAAAGGTTCAAGGATAACTAAATCTATAAAGAAGCTGGAGAGATCCAGAGCTCAATAAACTATTAACAGGATAATTGTACTTTGGAAATGCCACTTAGCAGGGCTTTATGGAAGACTGGTATGGATGGTTTTCACCATCACTGAACCATGGTGGTGGGAGCATCATGGCCACTTGGTTGCTTTTCCATATAATCTACTCTTTTCCTATTTTAACTGACCTGTTTGGCTCCTCCCAAACCATTCCATTTTCAATTGAATTCAATTTCACATATTTCCCACTTCTTCCACAAACCTTTATCATGAACTCTCCTCCCCTTCTTACAAATTCACCACATAAAGTATTTCAGCCCACCATCCCATGAACTCTTTCGCTCTTCTTATCTGTTAACCACATATTTTATCTCCTCAGCTTACCATGCAACAGATGGACCATTTTACTTTTCCTACTGCAATCCAGGAATATATGTTAGCTCATCGCACCTGGTCCCAACTACTCCAGAAACATCTAGCCCCCAGACTAGAATTTTTGCTTGTACTACACTATCATCCTTCTTTCGGAAGCAATTTTCATTACTATGAATATTTGTCAGATTTATTAATATATTCATCCACCTGTGGGTTTTAAAGACAGCTTGGCGGATGGTGCAGCTGGTCAGAAACCCTCAGGACGTGAGAATTTTAATTTGAATGCCTACTGATAGTTTGCACATTCTACATCATTACATTTTCCAATCTCTCCAAGCATACACACGCACTGACCAAGCACTATGTAAGCATTTTGCAAGCCATTTCCATTTTGCTGTTAAAATCAAAACCGTTATTGGCCAGTTTACTTTCAAAATGGGCTGTGTGCTGATTTGCCTGAGCAGCAGGACTGAATCAGGAACATTTATCCTCACAGGAATGGATAGTTCAGGGCATGATTACAAAGACATATTTACTTATTTTCCATTGCAAGACTGTGCAGGTTTGGAGACATGGGGAGATTTTCTTTTTAAGAACAGGCTCTCATTTTTCTCGGTTTGAGAACTTAGCCATTATGTAATCAGATAGGATGAGATATAATGGGATGTATTAAGATATACAAATTATAGAAAGTTCCTGCTTTGAGGGCATATCAACCTAAGTTAAATCAACTCTTGTACACAAAAAAACAGACTTAGACAACTTTTTTTTCACTGCTTTTACCCAGTTATTATTATTATTATTATTATTAGTTGCGGTATTAAGTTTGCTATTTTCCCCCAACAATTATTTTTACAAAACTCAATCTAAATAAATTAATTAAGCATGTTTTCAGGGGACCCATGCTTAGCTTCAGGCAATAAGTCTTTCCATTTTCACAATTACGCTTTCTAAATCAGAATGTAAAGATTAGACTAACTCCTTTATAGCAGTAGAATTAGGCATAATATTCCTGGTTAGCCCAAGGGCACTGGTGTTGCTAAACATATATAGGTAATATGCAATATAATACAAAATTTCTAAAGATACCAACCAAAGAGACTACAATACTGCACACTTGCTTTTCATTGGCTGGAGGTTAAAGCATGAATGGCTCTTCTGTAAGAGATCTGAGCACTGCTGAGACCTTCATCTTTCAAATGGAGACGTCACACAAGTGTTGTTCTGAGAATAAGAGAATACTCCAGTAACATTTATCCACAATTGGCTCTTTTCGTTGGGTTGAAGTTGGCTGATAAGGTGTAGCTGAGCTTTCTGGTTCAGGAAGCGACATCTGCTTTTAAAATGTCAGAGATGTCTATGGAGACATGACTTGTATGGCTTTACCATTGGGTTTTCACAAAGGTAAAAGGAAGGATAAACACCAACACTGGAAAAGGAAATCACCAAGTAGCACATAATGATGGAATTATATTCATGCGGAACTAATCCTGATCCAGGAATCCTGGATCTTGATGTGTGCTAATGATGTTAACAGGAAAAAGATTAAAGTTTTCCAGTCTTGTTGATTTGAATAGCTGACCAGGCTTGGACTAAATAAAAAAGCTTCTTTAGACAGATAATGGTTCCAGTTCACTAAACAGCTTCAACTTTTTTGAAAGGGAAGCCAACATATTTAAAAATCTTTTGAAGTGGAACGTTCTAGTATTTATTGAAAGATTAAAAACATCGATAAATAATTCAACTGAAAGATTAAAATAGAATCTAATCTGTTACATTTCTTTGGAGTTTAAAATTTTTTAAACCTTGCTGAAATGTTTTAGTTGCTTCCTCTGTGGCAGTGAGCATGGTTTAAACCTACAGAAGAACAAAAGAGACTTTTAAATACCAGAATAACTTCCATAATTCTTTTGATTGTGTAAAGCTGCTTTGCGACAATGACAATTGTTAAAAGTCATATACAAATGAAATTTTATTGAATACAGTTATGAGAGGAAAAAACAAGCATTTCCCTGCTTTATACAATTTCCCTTTAGGATTAATAAAGTTCTCCCTCTCTCTCTCTCCATCCATCCATCCATCCATCCATCCTAATGAACATATCCCAGCGTTTCACTAGTGCTTGGATACCATCAAGGTAGAAAGTTTACTCAGTACACCGGAGACATGATTGTACTGCCTGCTTCAAATCTGAAATTCTGGCCTCCCAGGAACTCCTTTAATTAATGTCCCAAACATGTAGAAATGGCCTGAAAAGGTCAGGACTGTGCAAGGGATGTGGCAATAACAGCGAAGTTCCTGCAATGTCCAAGTGGTGTTTGTGAATGATCGTGTGTATAGTTCACACAGAAAGATGGGTCTCTTCTGCAAGTTGGCGACAAGTTATCTATCAATTTTCAAGAATCAGGTGTTCCACTTGCTGGATGTTCATGGGAACGACTGCAGTGGACTCTGAGCGAACTTGCCCGGGAACATCAATCACAGACATATGGCCTTCTTTAAAACGTATTCACCATTCAAAATGTTTTACTGTGGAGAGTCTTCTGTAAATGTCAATTAGTTTTACTCTGTAGTCCATCGTTTATACCAGAAACTTCATCACAAGTCCAGGTTTGGTTTGAATGCCAAGAAATGCACCAATGAAAAAGCAAGTAACCATCATTTGAGAACAAATCTGTCTGGATAATTTTAATTATAGACCGCTGAGTGAAAACTTAGCAGGGATGCAGCAAGCTACAGCTGCTTCTCAATCACTAATGCTTTTCATTTTACACCTGGCATGGCTCATACATTATACAATTATATATCCCTAGATTATAATACACATGACTTATCACTGTACTGGACATGATTCAAGAATCATGGGGCAGTGGTGGCTCAAAATTTAAATCTCTGGCCCAATGATACTGAAGTAGTGAGCTTGGATTCGGGTACTGTGAAGCAGGCTCTCTCGAGCTACTACTCTTCATAGTCTTTAGCGTAATAAATAATTATAAATAAGGATTGTTAGTGCACTTTTTCAAACAATGGCGCTTTTACAGAGTTACACAGTGCAGCAATGCGCAATAGGGATATGAGCGGAGACAAATCCTATGTGAACTGAAACACCATATACAGTCAAGTTCAAAAGTTAGTACCCCCATCTTTTAATTCTGTGTTTTTAAAAGAAATAAAAAATCATCTGATCGTAGCAGGTATGAGAATTATGCAAATACAACATGTCACCCAAAAAAAAAAAAAACACACAATCAAAACTCAGTACCCAAAGGATTTTGCAGCCAGGTGCTAATCGTCAGCCCTTGATTAATTGATTATCAGCAGTTGTGCAGACCTCTATAAAAACAAAAGGTTTTGCAGTTTATCAACTATTTATATACTAATATTTGGTAGGAATATAACGGCCCATTGGTGCCATGTGGAAAGCCCAGGTTTGATTCCCAGCCAATGCCTATACCTCAGCCACTGAGTGCAGTGCCGGTCCTAAGCCCGGATAAAATGTGAGGGTTGCATCAGGAAGGGTATCCGGCATAAAAGTACAGATCAGATGGTCCGCTGTGGAGACTGCTGGATGGGAGCAGCCAAAAGACTGACAACATTTAACAGTATTATCAAGGACATAAATACAACATAAGCAGTTTTTCTTTTAATACAACATTACCTGATAAATGAGAACATGTTTCCAGCATTATATCATTTGTCTTTTTTTTTTTTTTTCAGATTAACTTGCAATTCGGGTAATTTCAAAATAAATAAATAAATAAGATAGATGAAAAATCAATGTAAAAAAGATGAAAACTCTAGTGAACACATCTGCCTCTCATTCTCCTTCTCCATTTTTTCAAACGTCATCACTTCCCACTACACTGATTAGATCTTGCACAAACGTGACATGCAATGAACCTAGTAAAGCTTCATCTGGGGAGTTTGCTTATCGAGTTTCCCATAATGCTATAGCGCAGAGCATCACTTTGTACTCAGGATGGAGAGATGATTTTATTTATTATGTGAACTCTTCACCCTGAAAATCCTGTCTCGTATTTCGTAATCTTTTGCAATTCAATGTCGGGAAATTAGATATTCACACACACACACAAACACACACACACTTTGACATGTAGCAGTGACGTACCATTTCATGAACCAACACCTTGGTCAACTGGGTATTTAAGTGTGATACTCCCAGTGCGTTATGAGTTTTATCCCTTCCCTGCAAGCTTAGTCAGACCAATTAGGCAGAAAATAAATTGCCAGCACCTTGTTCTTTTAAAACCGTATTGTGATCTTAAGTGCTTAATGTCCTCACTTAATCCAGACACTAGGTCCATTATTATTATGGTGTGTTGAATGGGTTTATTTTCACATGCTCTCCCATTTCTCAACGTTAATTATTCAAGAACATGAATGTTTTAGTGGATCCTTTGGCCCCTGGATGTGTGAATAATGCTGAAGATCACCGAGCACTGGACGAATGTGGCACTCTGCTTAAATTGGAGCCGTGGATGATGAGGATTAGAAAGTGCACCCTTAGTCTTTATTGATTAGGATCAGGCAGGTCAGTTTGTTCTCTCTCAGCTGCATTATTCGATTTTGTTTGTGTTTGGATCAGTTTGGATTTCAGCTTTCAATAAACTGTTGATGGATAAGGTCCACCAAATCTCAAGTCATTTAACTACCATCACTTTGAGTGAAAGCTGATTTACAGATTGTCGTCTAATCAGTTCACATGATTAACGGCCAAAAGGATGGTAGCAGACACTGAAACTGTAACCATTATCATAAATTGTTGCTGTTCCTCTATAATCCTACAGGTGGTGCTCCAAACTATTCCAATATTCGCAACAGCGTTAATGCAAATATTTACATAATGTTTATTTTTATCCTTGGAAATGAAAAACAAAACCATTTTTAAAGAAGATACTGTATTTTTAAAACAATGCAGTTACTTAATATTAATTAATATTTATTAATGAACTTAATATTACTTAATGTATCTGTTGAATTCTTTCTGATGATATGATTTTTCTATCAATTTCTATCAGCAGTTTTTTTCTTTATCGTTCCACCCGCCCCCTTCATCAGACACTAATAATTCTTTGTTGTCCATCACCCCCCCCCCCCCCACCTCCCCCAAGCACCCTCTAACACCTTGACATTATGCCTGATCTCTACAGTGTCCATTAGGCACCATTAGGCCACTCAGTGACCCGAGATAAACCTCAACCTCCAATGTCCATCCCTTCGCTCACACAAAGCCCAGCTTCGACCCCTCAGCTTTCTGAAATTGCTTTACTTTGAAAAAGTCAAAGAAGGACACCACCCCCTCACTCGATCCCATGCGTGCACGAATAATAACAGCGTTTCACGCTGTGAAACGTTTTAATTGCGGCACTGCCAAACCACACTGCCTATTATGTTAGCAGACGAGCGATGGCACACTCCTCATCTTTAGAAAAGCTGTCCGATTTTGTTTATTTGATTCAAAGGAGAAGAGCTGAAAAGGTGGAGTAAAGATAGCCTTGGATTTTTCCTCTCAAATTTCTACTACTGATGATAATGATTTAATTTTTTTATTAACAAAAGGTGTTTTACTTTCCAATAACTTATCTGTCAATCATCCACTAAAAGGGATATCCTGTATTAGCACTTCCACCACACACTAGTAGTACTAGTTACAGTAGATAGATAACAAAAGCATTGATAATTTCAGTCCAAAGGAAAGCATGAGGTCCCTTTTTTCAAAACTATTACACTGTTAATAAAAAACTGAGTCTGAATTTTTTTTTTTACAGCATGACCACAGGTAGTACATGACAGCTCATATATACACTCATCTTCAAAAGTTAGTACCCCCTCTTATGATTCTGTTTTTGTGATTACATTCATAAAAATCATCTGATTGTAGCAGGTCTCAGTAAGTAAAGTTTTTCACTGTGCCATCACTTATTCAATAAAAACGAAGGAGATGTTTTGGCAGTTTGCTGGTCTGGGGAATTCAGGTATGTATTAACACAATGCTAAGATGGAAAGGCATAAGCATAAGATGGAAAGAGTTATAAAATAATTTCCAAACAATTTTCTGTGGAAAGCATTCAAGACAGCTGCCAATCTTCCCTGGGTAGACAGGCAATTTTCTGAAAAAATTTGAAAATAAAAAAATTGTAAGAGCTGCATCTCAGACCCTTTAGACCTCACTGAGCATGTTAAACGTTAAGGTCCATGACAGCACAATTAGAAGAAGACCGAACAAGCGTGGTTTACTTGGAAGCGTTGCCAGGAGAAAGACTCATCTTTCTAAAAAGAATATGGAAGGATGACTGAGGTTCGCAAACTATATCTGAACAAACCACAAGACTTCTGGAACAATGTGACCAAAGTAGAGTTGTTGTTTTGGCAAAAACCAACAAGCATTTCAGCAGGAAAAAAAAAAAAAATAATAATAATAATAAACTCATACCGACTGTAAAGTGATGAGTTATTTTTGCAGCTACAGGACCTGAGCACTTTGCAGGCATTGTGTCAACTATGAGCTCTTCTGTATGCCAGAGTATTCGAGAGGCAAATATGAGGTCATCTGTCTGACAGATAAACGTTGGTCAAAGTTGGGTTATGCAACAGGACAATGACCAGCAAATCTACATTAGAGTGGCTGAAAAATAAAAGGAGCAGGGGTTTGGAATGCTAAAGGTGGATCTACAAGCTATTGGATTATAGAGGTACTTAATATTGTCCACATGTTTTTTGGCCTAATTTTTTATTTTTTTTTACCATATTAGATTAGATACCACTGAAGTACCACACTACTTACCCTGGTATGGTATGGTCCTATGGTGCTTAACATGTTAATATATTATGGTATGTATTACACGGTAGTTCACCATAGCAAACCAAAGGATTTTTGTTTTACTGATGTGTCTGTGATGTTTTTCCTTCCCGTTCTTAGTTCTTTGGACGCTCATACTTCACCCAGAGCCTCCCATGGTTTTAAATTCAGTACCATTTAATACCTTATAAACCCTAGCCCTTTCATCAGCATCCTCTACATCTTAGAGCTCTTCACCATGCTGTTTTTAAGACTTTCAATCCTTCATTAGTAGAACAGAATTAAAGGATCTCAGAGAAGCCGTCCTTACGTTTCTTTCCTACTGAGACAGCCCGTTTTTTTTTTTTCAGGCATGTAAATGGTGCCAGAATGCCGTCTTACCTCCTGCGTAGAACTTAGCAGGAGGGATGAGATTTTGAAGTGTCCATATTTTTGATGCTGAGCATATTGACGAGAAGAAAATGAAGGAACACTTAAATGCCTCTTTGGTTAAGTATGAGAAGCACAGAACTGGATGAAAGTACAGGATGTTTAAGGCAAATCCAAAATAGTGAACGAAAACCAGGCAGGAGGATCAGGCGATATTAGTAATGAAAAATGTAAATATCATGCAATATGAAGTGAGCCAAGTGTTTGCTAAAGTCATCTCTGCTTTTAGATAGATATATTGATGAAACCTGAAACAACACCAGTTAAACAACAACAAGGAACTAATAGCATTCTTTGGAAACCATACAGTATCATAGCTGATCAGCGATTTAAATTCGTGACCAAAAGAAAACATGGTGTATCAGAATTTTTCCACCCAGAACTTTTGCTTTAATCCAGCGCTTAATACGGTTTAACGCTGTGAGTTGACATGAGACTGAATGATGTTTTGTTAGATTCGTTTATAGATCACCACGGTCATATCAGAAGCCGAACCCCGCTCTTATTAACTCCAAGCTGCGGGTCGATATGATCGTGATGAACTGAATCGACACACTGCTGATAAACGAAGGGAAGGATGGCAAAAAATAGCTCGCACAGGCTGGATCAAACCGCTTGTATCAAGATTCATGTAATGGACCTGTCATCTTTCCTCTGTGATAAAGATCTGCCTTCACTTTTTCTCTCTCTCTTTCTTTCTTTTCCTCCAACTTGGCTTGTTCCATCCTCGGTGAGATGCATTACATATCCTGATATAAGTGATTTGAGAGCTATGGTAGTGCTGTACACATGTAGCTCAAATGAAATATTTTTTAACCAATTTATGTGAACACAGTATTTAAAGCTCCCATCTTTCTTTAACAAGTTAACACAGGGCTCAGAGCTCTCCTCAAAGTGTGTCTTAATGCCACAGAAGAAATACCCCCCTCAGATAATGCGTTTCGGCAACATGGTGGTGTAGTGGTTAGCACTGCCGCCTTGCACCACCAGGGTCTGGGTTCGATTCCCAGCCAGGCTTGATTCCTGTCTCTGTGTGACTGGAGTTTGA
>JAQMYI010000013.1:14090647-14112381 GCA_030014275.1 Clariallabes melas | reverse complement strand
AGGTGTTTTTGCTAGCAAACATTTGCTAGCTAGCTAACATGAGGTAAATTGTCTCATTGAAACCAGGGAGCATGTTTAGCTAACTTGCAAAAACAAACTATTGAAATATTAACATGTTTTTTTTTTTTTTGTGTGGGTGTGTGTGTGTGTGTGTGTGTGTGTGTGTGTGTGTGTGTGTGTGTGTGTGTGTGTGCATCTATATATAAGTACCACACAATAGCACATATTCTACCACAATGATACCATAGTAAACTATAATACATACCATAGTAAACTGTTTTATGGGCTGATATCATATTTTGGTAGTACCCTGGCTATTGATCAGTTGAGTAAAGTATTGTGGTCATGTCATATAAGTGTTACGATAAAATCTAATTTCTGTCATGTCAGTGAGCAAAATCGGGTCTACTTTCAATTTGAGAGGCTACGAGGCAGCATTGAAACCCAGAGCATATTACATGATTATGTCTGACTCATTATAGCAATCCCAAAATGCACTCTGATTGGCCATGAACTTGTTCACCAGGTCACCAGAGGTTTTGTAATACTGGCAAAAAAATATAAACAATTTGTGACCTTGTACAAACCTCGCACTTGGATAAGGCAACGTAGCCCCAAAATATCTTTCTTCTCTCTCTCACTCTCCCTCCTTCCTTTTGCCGTCGTATGTCTCTCGCTCTCTCCTGTACAATCCAAATAGACGTGATTTGTGTTGACTGGAAGAGAACCGCAGGTTCTCCATCGCATTTGCATTTCAGAGTGGCGCGCCATTGCCCTGGCCTACATGTGACCTGCCAATGCTCAAATGAAAGCCATTCATCTTTAAGTCTCATGGCCACAGAGCAGAGGGAGGAAAAAAAACATTCTCGGGAGGAGATTACAGATATGAATCACCACAATGCTTTACGCAGGCTGCCGATGAATAGGAATATGAGACGATGGCCGTCGGCGACCTTTGCTGTCTCGCCGTAGACTGTGGTGTCTTTAAACGGATAAAAGTGGTCAGCCGATCTGAGAACGACTGCGGTTAACCTCCATACTCTCCTTATGTCTTTTCCTCTCTTTGTCCTGGCTCGACGTAGGTAAAGGTTCAATCATTACCTAAAGCACAGAGCAGCGAGAAACCTTAGCAACAACTACTTTTCAAAAAGCGAACCTTGGAATTGTCAGTTATACACATCCCACAATATCCGAAACATTCAACTCTGCCACAGAAAGTTCCAGAAGAATGTTATTAAGCCCTCCTTCATGTTTACCATCTATTCCTGGCTACCCATGTGATTATGTCGCTGGGTTTAATAACACGCTTAGCCCATGCAAATCCGACTCACAGATATTAATTGCAGTAATAAAGAGGTTTCCTATGACCTGGAGTCTAATTATAATAGAAATACATATAATCTTTCTTGTCTAAAAGCCTCTACGTGTGTTAAATATCAGCTCAGCTCAGTCATATTTCCCATAAAGTCTAATAACCTGGGGGAAAATTGAGTGTGTTGTACAAAGGAAAGATTTTAGTACTCCATAGAAAATGGAAGGACATGTTGCTCAAACGAAGCAGGCAAAAATGTTTGGGGTTTGACGTCATCTCATCTAGTTATCTCTTTCAGTTTGCCGCTGAAGCTGTTAAGCTTACAAGCAACAAAGGGCCATCTTAACCAAAATGGTCGGCAGAAATATCGGTTTCACAGACTTGCAAATTAAGGTTTAGGTCACGGCCATGTCTTACACTAATCCACAAAAAAGAAAAAGAAGAGAAATATACGATTTTTCCCCCTTAGGCACTGTCTCGGGCAAAAAGTTTGAAAGTGGATTTTTCTTTAAACCAGGCATTTATGTGGATGACAGCTACACTGCTCTTTTTTTCCTGTGTGTGCTGAAAAAGGAGCATGTCAGTTGTGCTTGTCTCAGTAAAAAAGTTGTGACGCCTGTGCTCATCAGTTTTCGGAAAAAAAGGGGCTGCTGTATCTAGGCTTGTCAGTGCCAGTGATAGAAGTAGTTTCTTAATGTATCTGTCGTGGTAAAGGAGGTGTGGTCTTTGTTCCTCTCAGTCTTAGGAAGAAGAAGCATGGCATCTGTATCCCTCAGTCCCAGCAAAGGAGACGCAGGAGGGGGGGTGGCATATCATCTGCGAACATCAGCTACAGTGAAGGAGGCGTGGCCTCTGTGCCCAACAGTTCCAGTAAAGGAGGCGTGGCCTGGGTGCCCAGTGAAGAAGGCAGAGCCTTTGGCCGTTTAGTCTTGAAACAGGATATATTGTATCTCTGCTCATCAGTCCCAAAGAAGGAGGCGTTGTCTTTGTGTCATTCAGTCCCAGTTAAATAGGCATGGTCTTTGTTCACATCAGTCCCAGTGAAGGAGGTGTGGCCTCTGTGCCTATCAGTCCCGAGAACAGGGAGCTTATCATCTGTCACAATTAGTCCCAATGGAAGGAGAAGGAGATGTGGCCTGTGGATTTGTCACTTGCAGTGAAAGAGGAGTGTCTCCCGTTATATGGACTTAATTTTTATTAAAGTGAGACCTGCACACTTGTCTTCAATTATCGCACTTATTTGCACCGTTACAGACACTTGGAGTGGGTCTGCATAATATAGAATAGAACAGAAATGGTGTATATACATTTCCCGCCTCGGGATCTGGAGGCTTGGTGGGTTTCCTCCGGATACTTTAGATTCCTCCCACAGTCCAAAGACATGCAGATTAAGTTAAGTGGTGTTCTCAAATTGCTCGTACGTCACCCTAGTTGGACCTCAGAGATTCCTAGATAAATTTTACACAAAATATACATAAAATAATGCTCATTTAGTGCAAACAAGAGTTTAACAGATTCTTTGACAATTGGCACATTTTTCCAATTTGGTGACTTGGAGTTGTAGTTTTAATGAAGGTAATTCCTAAATTTTCTAAATAAAATAAATTCTACAGCCAGAGTGCGGATCATTTTTAACTCACCCTCGTACATTGTTTGAATTGGACTTTATATGCTTTTAATAATAACATCTACACATTGATTCAGACAAACTAAATGCCTCTGTCGCCTTACCTCTTTCAAATACAGGTAGCTTAAAACCCTTTGTAAAAGCGATAGTAACAAATTATGAGCTTCTGACCTTTTATGACAGACTATGTTGCTTAAAGCAGACTATGTTGCTTTTTTAAAGCAGCCTAATAAAGCACTTCAAGCTGCTTGAGAGCAGTTTCAACAGTTCGGGCAAATGCGCTTTTGTTCTTGACATTTAAGCTTCCGGGTGTAATATTAAAAACAATAATAGTGTATACAAGGCTGATACAAAGATATGTGAATGTGGTACGTTAACAAAGCTGACAAGAGATTAGGGATTTGCTATAATCTTGCCATTAAAACTCCTACTTTAACTTTCAGTCTTTTGGTATTACTGTTTAAATCCAGGAGAGATCCTGCTATGGATATCTTTCAGTGCTTTATAAACATATAATACACTTTGCATTCAAGTGGTTGTATAGACTCGGTCTTTTAGATCTAGTTATGAACTGCAGTGGATGGCAGTGATGTATTCAAGGTGTTCTAAACTATAGGGGACATCACTATTTCCCTCACATGTGTTAATAAAGTATTAGGAGAAGACTCCATATGGGTGGTATAGTGGTTAGCAATGTATCCTTGCGCCTCCTAAGTGCCACCCCGGTCTCCCAGTGCGTGGTGGGTTTCCTTCAGCTTTCTTCACTCCAGCTTCCTCTTACAGTCAAAAGACATGCAGATTCAGCTAATTGGTATTTCCCAATTTCAATTTCAACAACTTCAAGAGAAACCATTCAAAGTAGCATCCTGTGAACACGAAGAGCAACAACGTAAACCGAGAAGGAAGCAAATATCATGTAGTGGAATCCTTGCTGTACATTAAACCAAGGGATTCATTTAAGAAGCAGCTCTATGTTGTTGTTTTTTTTAGCCCCGCAGGTGAAATTGGTTCATCACAAAACACAGACCCAAAGTCACAGGAGACGAGTCGTGCCGCTCCGCACTTCCTTGGTGCAATGCTCTATGGATCTTCAATTGTCTGAGGAAATAACTGAGGTAACACCTGACTGGCTAGCTAATGAAAAAAAAAAAAAAAAAACAGGGGCGAGGGAAAGGAAAAGAGGAAAGCAAGTATAATTTAATTAATTTACCTAAATTAGAAATTCAACAATGCGCAGATCCTTCGGGCAGAATCAGCGATTAGACAGCTACGAGGGGAAAAAAATAGGAGGAGACGGTTCAGGGGGAAAGTAATGAATTAAATTTTACACTGAATCTAAATGCAGTAAGCTGTTATTTTGGATTCTTGGTGATCATACATTTTATATTTCATGGAGATGGCAGAGGCATGTATTATTTATAGGCGTGTACGGTAGGGCGGTACACCCTCACTTGTTTCAAATTAATGCGGTGTTTATTCTGCCGTTTTCATTAGACTTTTTAATAAGCTTTGACGCCTGCCCAGGGCTCGATCCCAGCTGATCTAGAGAGAGTTCTGTTTTCAACCGAGGAAAGTGAAAAAGAGGCAAAAAAGATTCTCCATGCAAAATCTTTAAAACCTCATGATGATGTTGATGATGATGATGATGATGACTGTGGCTGTTACACTTTAGCAGCCAGGATCGTCTCATTGGGGGAAAGAACATTACAAATAAACCAACAGAATAGGAGGCAAGTAAAACTAAGCCACTCACTTACTTAGACCAACGGCAGTCAATACTAAATAAGCTCCATCAATTAAACCCGTCGTCTTTACCGTCACTACGATATCGAACTCCGTGTTTGCAGGGGGAGAGTAAACGGAATGAAAGCGGGACAGGAAAATCAGAGACGCCGAAAGAGAGATCATTTGTATTGTCTGCGTGTCTAATGAATCTCTTGTATAATAAACGTTCTTGCTTCCTTTCTTGCTTGTTTTTTTTTGTGTGTGTGTGTGTGTGTGTGTGTGTGTCTGGAGATATGGACGGATGAAGCGAAGAAAGTCACTCGTTTCTTGTCTTCATTCATCCTGAGGGATTTGTACGAGACAGAACAGAGGAAGGATTTGTAGTGATGATGAACTGAGACAGATGAAAGAAACAATCAATCATGGCGTGTTTTCTGAACATGCTGGTGTAGTAAGCTTCATAATCCCACCAATAGAGATAGCATAAATATGTTATAACATTACGCTAAATGCACATCTTGTAACTGTACAAATAAATTGTGACTTGTTTCTCCTAAAACAAAACTTCATCATGCTTGATCACATATCTGTACTTTACTTGAGTAGTTTTATTAAAGGACAATTTTTACTTTTACTCTGCTACTCTAAGGTACAGCAAGTATGTGTACATTTACTTAACCACATTTCAACATGGTGTTCCATTACACAACCACAGTAGGAGACCACTATATGTAATCGCTATAACATAGCAGGTGAATGACTTTTTCGTTTTATTTACTATAAAAACCCTTCTGTAAGCTAATACTTGATATTGATACTTGAAGATGAGCACTTCTGTACATTTACTCAAGTTCACAAGTAAATGAAGGTCTTCTAATTATACTTGAGTAATCTTTGCCCTAAGGAATCTCTAGGATATGTCTACTTAGACCACATCTGTGTTTTAAATGAGTGTTAAATACTCTGTGTAGTCTAATCTTTTACAATCATAAAGTAAACTTTGGATCAGCAGAAACTGAGATTAAACAAATCCTTTGGTTCCTCACAACTATGGTAAGAGGGGAGTAACACATATTTAGATACGTGTACTGTGATCCAGTGGGACTGTGCAACGCAAGCACAGAGGATGATGTGAAATCAAATCACTGTGATGATGACCAGCAGACTGTGAAGAGTGTGCAAGAGACCAGACAGAGCAGTGATCAGGAACTCGTATCCAAGAGAGGTCTCTTGGCTGTGTGTGTGTGTGTGTGTGTGTGTGTGTGTGTGTGAATCTCTCTGGTAGGCTCTGAGTGTCTCCCAGCAGTGGAGGCTGAAAGGCTGTTATTATCCACAACAAATTGCAGTACATAAGGACAAAAGAGCCGAGTGTGTATGAAAATATTCAGAAGTGAAAGCAAGTTTAAATCTGAGAGAGAGAGAGAGAGAATAACAGATAGACAGACAGACTGATAACCTAGGTTGCATATTTAGCCATGTCCGTTATCCAAGCTATTTGCTTTTCTCCTACAGTGACACCGAGACTGTGAGATGTGTCTGCTATTGAAAAATGGAAGGATGAATAAAACACTACAGGAATAAATGAGAAATATCCTCTGTTTGACACATCAATAAAATATTCTGCTAAATTCTGCTGGAAAGTAGCTTTGGAGCTCTGAGTTCTAAAATCTTTCCAACAGGAAAAGAGTAAATCCCAACAATCCTCATGTTAGGATCGGACAAGGTAAATTCATGCCTTCAAGAGGATACTGGTCAAAACAATATGTTTGTAATGAGTAAATGAGGTGTATGGGGCCATTCAAGTGAAACCGGGACTTTTCTTTTGAATAAAAACAAGACTTCATGCACAGTATGCTGATGAGACACTTAGCTGCAAGAGAAGGTGTCTTTAAAGAAGGTGTATATCTGTGAAGGAGATCCCGGACGACTGCAATGGGAATCAGAGCCCATTGCAGTCGTTCCCGTGAACATTTACCGCTTGGAACGCCTGATCCTTGGAAATCAATGGATAACTTATCACAGACTTGTGGAAGAGACGCATCTGTCTGTGTGATACAGTATGTACGGTACACACAATCAGTTCACCAACAGCACCTGCACTTGGCTGGCCACATCCCCATACATCCTGACCTCGCATCAAGCCTTCAAGGAGTTCCTGGGAGGCCAGATTCGAAGCAGGCCGTTACTTCATGGCCCCAGCATATTTTTTCTACAACTTTCTACTCTAATTTTATCCAAGCACTAGTGAAACAGTGCATTAGTGTAGCAGGGGATTATATAGAGAACTAAAGCCTGTTTTTACTCTCATAAAAGTCCTGGTTTGACTTGAACACCAATCGTATGTGTAATGGAACAACCATTCGTACACTGTGAACACTATCCTCTCAGCAATCCAATGCGGATCAATCATTACTACTACAGACTTCCGCCAGCAGTATTAATTAATAATAGTACTTATTTTATTCTGAGTCGCTGATTAGTCACTCAATCATGTGTCTTCAGCGCCATGATGGGAACATGAAAGTGGAATCGCATCCAAAATCACTTTAGGCTCACTTTCGTCGTGTCATACACGGAAGAATAAAAGCTTCTGTTTCTCAGAAGCTGCACTGACATTGACAACCCAACATGTGACATATACACACTGTGAATGCCTAAGTTGCTGCCTTTGAAAATGTTTGTGCAATTAAATATGACAAACATCCACACTGACACTTGCAGCACCATGATGCAACAAAGCAGCCTGAAGCTATTGATTTCTGTTGATTTCTACTGATTGTAAGACTCTTAGTGATGCAAAATGGACAGGGCTTTTAGACTTTTTAGACTTGAGTTTAACTTCAAGTCTAAAATGCAGCTGAGACTCATCAGAGTAAGGGATTATTGTGTGGTTTTGCTTTTATAATAAATTATCTTTTTGGGTTTATATTATTATTATTATTATTATTATTATTATTATTATACTGTGCAAAATGCATTCCCAGGACAATTATATTATATGTCATATCTGGTCAAAACACATCCATAATTAATATATATATATTTTTTTTTATTTTTTTTTTTTCCTCTGTTTTAACACTCTTGTCTGAAGTGGAAAATGTATTGTATGTACAGTATGTCCCCTACATACAAACAAGTTCCATTCCAAGTTTGTAAGTCCAATATGTTCGTAAGACCAACAAACATTGTTTAGGTACTAGGATACTAAAACGATTGGCTGTACTCAGTATAAAACCAACTTGCTTCACCATCTTGTCCTTGTTCTTTAGAATCATGCTGATGGTTGAACGATTCACGTTAAAAGAATGAGCAACGTCTGCCATCTTTTCATTTTTCTCCATCCTCTCAATTATTTTTACTTTTGTCTCAATCATTATTGCTTGGTGTTTCTTAGCATTACCAGCTTCATCAGCTGCAACCCGCATGACAATGTTCATATGCAGAGAACTTACTGCGTTAGTATAAATAATCTTTTAGACACTGTAAATACAGTACGTGTCAAACGATTATAGGTTCTGTATGACTTTTTAAATATTTAAAATAAAACAATAATTGATAAAAAAAAAATAATGAGAATTTAAATAAAAGCATTAAGGATTTTTTTTTTTTTACCTAGTTACAGTTTGTGTCAGGGTTAAAGGAATAGTTTGGGTTTTTTTTGTTCCCCAAGTCTGTCTTAAATCAAAATTGAGGTGCGATGGACGAACGGACGGATGGACAGATAGATAATCCTACTTCTGTGCAAAAATGTATTCCAAGGATCGGCTGAGAATCATATACTGTAAGTTAAATTAAGTTTTTTTTAAAAACACTTTTTGTTACTTTTTTTTTTTTTTTTTTTTTTTTTACCAGAACTAGCCATATGGCTAACCATATACAGTAGCTTGTAAGCCATATTGTTTCAGTTATAGGACTTGTTCAGGTTAGCCATGCAGCTACGTTGAGTGAGCACTGTGGCTATTTTGAGTTAGTTCTAGTTAGCTGTATGTCTATTTCCAGTCAAAGAATAGAGTTCAATTTAGCCCCAATTACTTACATTGTACTCGTGTTCTGTGCGACAAAACTTCACAGTTGGTGTGCAGAGCAGGAAAACTTATAATGACTATGACCAAGGGTAGTGTACTAATACTCACCTCAATTTTGATTTAAGACAGAATTAAAAAAAAAAAAAAAAAGAAATCCCTCAAAGCCACAAGACATATTTTGGCAATGAAGCTTAATAAGGGTACTTTATTATATTTCCAAACCTCACACTCTACATGTACATTTATTACAACCTTTAGCCAGTTGGAAAATGAGTGGAGTCCCAGCAGTGTAGCAATATTAATCCATTCCACCTAATAACACACAGTGTGAATGTGTATTAAGGAAGCTAAGGACAGCCATTTTGGCGATTTATTGCCTTTGTTAAATTGTTTTTCTCATATTTATGATGCTAAACCAAGCGATTTACCAATTGGGAACAACGAATTTAAGTGGCCCCCTTTTTATTTGTTTATTTTTATGAAGAACCATGTGGGAATGGTTGTGTAATGAAGCATAGAGCATTCCATAGACCGAACAGGAAACCTGGGAATTCACACAAGCAACAAACCTAAATCCAGAAACATAAAAGCAAGATGAATTCCAAAATTTGCCATAAGACTTTGACATTTCCACTTGTAACATGCTCATTTAGGCAAATAGTCTGTGCAATTTAGGTCATTCCATCCCTAGTAAATCTAAAAAATAAAAAAAAAAGAGCGAGAAAGAGAGAGATCAAATATGAAAAAGAACGTGGTTATCAGCAGAGGTGGACAAAGTACATAAATCCTGTATCTGAGTAAAAGTAGAGATATCACAAGTAAAATGTTACTCAAGTAAAAGTACTGCAGCAGACCTTCATTTACATTTCTAATTGAGAAAAAGCACATAAGTACTCATCTACATAGGTATGAAAAGTACTGAGCTTGCATTAGCTCACCATAGGCTTTTAGTCATAGTTAAAGTCTCTCTCGCTCTCTCTCTCTCTGTTTCTGTATCTACCCATTTCTCAACTCAACCTGCTATTGGATCAATCATTTTATGGAGGGAAGGCAAATCACGCATTTATGCATTATAATCATTACGTGCGATAATACAGTTTCAAATGCTACTGTACATGCCGCTGCGGTTTTCTAACTCAATGCCATTCACAAACGTAGTGAAATAGAAAGTACAGATATTTGTTGTTGGATGTAGTAGAGTAAGAGTTAAAAATTATCCACTAAAAAAACAATTCAAGTAAAGTACATTTACATGAAAATTTTACTTTTTCAGTAAAGTAGCAAAGTAAATGTGCTTAGTTACCTTCCGCCTCTGGTTGTGTGGAAAGTTCATACTCACATTAGCTAACATTAGAGTCTGGAATCGCAGTCATCTTTGCTGTAGTGCCGAATTCAGTTGAGACCAGAGGAAAAAAAAAATGTAATTGAACATGAAAGTGATAAAAATAATATTAGCTCACATAAAATGACAAAATGCATCTGTTTAAAAAAAAAAAATCAAACCCTGAGTTAATGTTATGACTCACTTTGAAACTGTGACACCATAACAAGGCTACTTGTGACTTATTTTGGCTAGAATGATTACGTATAAAAGTAAAACCAACTCATGAGCAAACACACCACGTCGCAAAGGACAAACCGGGGCAAATAAAACTTAAAAAAAAAAAAAAAAAAACATCAGGGCAGGTTAGTCATTTGGAAATTTCTAAAATCAACCAGATGTGACCCTTTTCACTGTTCGTTACCAGTGTTTTATAAAGTGAGTACATCAGGGAAAGAAATGGAGTGAGTCAGAGCTTCAGGGAAAAAAATAATAATCCAATATGACTTCGTGTCAGTAAAGAAACTACTTTGGTGGCACTTGGCACTTGAACAGCAGCCCTGGTTTTGTGGCCGCTGTGGAAATGCATTGTTGGGATCATAAGGTCTGGGGATTGAATGAGGGAGGGGAAAATAGGGGAGCATTAAAAAGAAGGAAATTACTGTATAAATGGACAATAGAAAGAGAGAGAGAGAGGAAAGAGATAGACAAAGCTGGACGTCGTACCTGATGCAAACTCCTATCCTATCTTGCTGTCAATAGCAGTAAGACCAAATATGCCTTTATGATCCGGCTTATTGTCTATTTATTTATTTGATTATCCAAAGGGGAGAGCGGCATGGGCAAGGTGATGAGAGTTGTTAGTCCTTGGCCGCCTCAAGATACAGACATTCATTTCACAATTCGCAGAGCATCGACAGATTCAAGGGCATTTGGGCCCAAGACGAGAAGCCAACACACACACACACACACACACACACACACACACACACACACACACACACACACACAAACAGCAGTTACACAGTATTTTCTAAAATCCTCAACATGCCCTTTGGCCAGCAGTCCATCACTCATATCAGTAGAACCATTACAGAGTTTTTTTTTTTCTTGTCTTCAGGAAAAATTGGGTTGATCTTCAAACTAGTCCAAAGAAGAAGAAAAAACAGTACCATCATAAGACTCTACAGATGGGTAAAAATTTAAATCAAAACTTGATAACCATATGGCATTTTTATACCATGGTTTTGGCTCAAGTGGCCTGCTGATCATCTTTACCCTATGATGAAACATGACATTCCTGATGGGAGTGGTCTCTGGATGTTCCATTCACTGGGCTTGCTCTAGCTCTAACAGGAGATGGGGGATTTTGGAGTGTCGTGTTAGACAGCACTCTCCACAAGCATCATAAAAACACCAGCTGAGGGAGTATCTTTTGGGGGAAATGGGATTCATCCCTCCAGGGCAGTTCTAGAGGCTTGCACAATCAATTGCTGATTCACACTGAAGCTGTTTTCAGTGGCTCACCATGGTCTAACCACCATGGATGTTTTTCACCTTAATTTGTCACCTGTCTGTACAGCCATCTTTTTTTTTGTAAGGAGCTTTTAGTTGAGGGAAAAATAAGGGAGGGTAGGCAGAAGGTTATAAATACACACCAAGATGTTCTGTTTATCATCATGTGATAGTTAGAGTGAATGCATTATTAGGCAGCTTGCATTATTTTAGCTACACACATTATGACCTGGGGTCTAGCCAAGCCAATATGGGAAAAGTATAGAGATGTGGTTATGAAATAAATGACTAGCAATTAAGCTGCAGAACACTATATTATTGGATGTAAATTGATTATAGTTTAATTTCATGAATTACATTTAATATACCAAAATATACAGTACCAAAGTAACCAAAATTATTCAATAGACACACTATTTCTTCTGTCTTGGATTATAGTTCGCTGCCAGCATTAAGCCTCATCCATATTGGTCTACCTCTACTAAAGAAGTGGTGGATCATGTGGCTCAGGTCAAAGAAAATCCCCAACCAAGCAACCAACCAAACAACAAATATTCCTACCTACAGTACCTTCATTCTATCCATCCACCCATTCTTGGGGCACCTGTAAGATTTGAAGACCTAAGGTAAGTATGACCTACTTACCTACCTTCCATTCATACTGTACATCTAAACATCCATCCATCCATCCATGCATAAATTCATTATCCATTTGACCCTAGGACAAGAGGAATATAATAATAATGCTACATACACATATTAAGCTAAATTTGTAAAAAAAAAAAAATAATAATAATAATAATAATAATAATAATAATAAATAAAAAAGAATTAAAAAATGATCATTCTAGTGAACAAATCAGAAATCAAATACTGACCAATAAGATGTTAGCAGATGTCTGCAAATAAATACAGCAAACTTTAAGAAATACAATAAAACTAAAGACTCCATTGTTAGTATTTTTTTGCACATTTGCTATTAGGATTAAGCGATAAACTGCATATTGGATGAGACATGTTTAACTTTGCCTTGATTTGATTAAGATGGCAAACCCATTTCTTTGCAACTTCTAAGATGAATAAGCCAATTTATATCCCTTTCCCAAATTGAACAAACAAATAATTAATCCCACTGAGTTTATTGACCAGTATTACAATTGTTGAAAAGGACATGAGTAGATTTAGTAAGGAGACTTTTTTTTTTTTTTTTTTTTTTCGAAAAACAAATCGGAAATCCATCAGCGTAATGATCCACTACCACATCATGTTCTGTCTATTTCTTATGTTCTCCTCATAGGACCACAAGCTGCCTGCTCCATCTTCATGTCTTCTAATGATTATGATCGCCGTCCTCTTCATCATTTGTAAGATTAATTATGTAATAGCTCAGGTGTCTGTTTCAGGCTTTAAAAAGAACTAAAATGAATGACCGTGAACAACTTTGACTGCCATTTAGACATGTTGGAATTTGTCTCTATTTGCAGACGTCACACTGGCACGCACGTCCTTCTTCTTTTCTCTGGGGTCCATTATCTCTGGCTTGAGGAGTATCCATGCCCTTGTTGGCCAGCACCAGGAGTAGCTAATGGAACGAGCAATAGGACAACACCATTGCGATGGCAGCGTTTTCCTGCATTCAGTGCCAAGTTTGATGGACATTAGGAACACACCACCAGAATACCAGATGCCAGTCTGAGAAGCCATGTGGAGCTAGAGTAATTCATCAGCGAGCAAGAGGGAATGAAGTGTCTGGATATTTTGCATTCCTTACAATCCAACCCTCTGTTTTTGTCTCCACATTGAACATTTGATTTGATCTCTTTTTCTCCATCTCAACCTTTCCCTGTCTTGGGTTACTGAATATTTTCTAACAGTGCAAGGATAATGTGGATGGATGGGCTGGTACTCTCTCTCTCTCTGTGTCTTTCTTTCTGACTTCCATTCTCTTACTTCATTTTATGTCTCGTTCGCTGCATCACTCAAGATTACCCCACACATTTTCACCAAGTTGACTAAAAGGAAAAGTGGCCCCCTCTGCCCAGACAGACCTAAGAGACATCAATACTGAAGTAAAAGAGATGAACAGGACTGCCAGAAAAGCCGTCTATTCTCTCAGTCCTCGTTTTCTGTCCATCCTTTTTATCTTTGAGTATCATTTCTGTCTGAGTGGAAACTAAGGACTTTACCATTTGGAACGCTGGAAAATCAAACGATTTCTTACAGAATAGGGATCTTACATAGTCATTATGGGCATTTTCACAACCTTTACCCCCACATGAAGGCCTAAAACAATTTGGCAAACTTATGCATCATAAAAGGATCTCAATAAAGACTACCATATATTGTGTCCCTTTTGACTAATCCATTATAACCATGGTTAGATTTTTATTCGCAGTATCCTTGGCGACAAGTAGGTTATAATTTTGTAAAACAAAAGTTGTGATCTGGTATTTAACTCTGTTTAAACTTATACCATTTCTGAATCATATCACCTGCTGCACTGCACATGATGGTTTAAAGTTGATGGATTTTTTACTCGGCTGGTTAATTAGCATGAATGGGATGATTAGCAAACTCTGCAACGTGGAAACACTGATAAAGCCGAGCAAAATTAAGACTTTCGCACAGCTGCGATAGAACTCTTCTGCTTCATCTCGCAGTTAAATGTGTCATGAGAAACAAAAGATGCAAGTAATATCAATAATTACTAGTAGTAGAGATAATATTGAATATTAGCTTTTATGTGCGCTGCAAGGACACGAGTCTCAAAGACTTGCTCACTTTTTGTAATATAATATGTTACGTTATAACCTTTTTTTTTTCCTCTTAGCCTATATTACTGTACCTACCTTGCTAATTAAACTAAGCTGCTAGCTAAATAAAATTATGTTGTGTTAGCTATCCCTTTTTAACCTAGTCAGTTAAATCTTTTGGCAACCAAATCATGGGCCTGGACGCACATTTCAAGTGCCATTACCCAGTATGCTAGCTGATGAATTTATAAAATTACAGTACAGGCAAAAACTGGGAAATGTCATTATGAGTAAATAAGATATTCTACTGTAGTACGTTCTGTAGTTGAGCTTTAATACATGCCATAATATACCACAGTATTTTATCGAGTACCAGGGTAGGTACTAAGGTCACTTCATTGCATACTGTGGTAGTACTATGGTCTATACCACCATACTTTGGTGAATACCATATACTTATTGGGTACCACAACTGCTACCAAAGTTCAGTAGATACCTACTGTAATATGGTATGTTTGTACATACTGTACCACATTAGATACTGTATGTTAGTACATACTGTACCACTGGTATGGTATAGTACAGGCAGTACCATATTAGATACCACAAGACACTGTGGTACCCAATAAGCACCATAGTATTAACCAAAGTGACTAACATATATAAAAAAAAAGAAAATTGGCAGTATCCTGATTTGTGTTCTCTATCACCATACTATACATGGCAGAAGCATGTACTATAATATAGAAAGTATGTATCGTGGTAGAACCATATACCATAGTGTGGTACATGTACTACAGTCATGTTAAAAAAAAAAGGTAGTGTGTTTTTGTTAAAAAAATCATCATAAAAATCATCTGAACAACTACTTATAACTTTTTTCACCCTGCCATTACGTACTGTATTTAACAAAAATGAAGCCAAAAAGATAAAATTGGAAGAATTGCCTTCAGAAAGCCTCTTCTGTCTTAACTCATGTCAAGTCAAGTAGGCTTAATTGTCAATTTAACCATATACAATTCAGCATACAGTGAAACAAAACAACATTCCTCCTGGAACAAGGTGCTACAAGGTGAGACAAAACAAATTAACATCATAAATTAACAAAACTATCCAAGTACAATATGCATCAAAATATACAGTACTGAAACCCACGCATCTCAGACAAACATTTTGTTTGTCAAGGGGTTATAGCTCCAGACATACTGTATGTGTTCTCAGTAGTGAAAAGGAAGTTGTGTTGTGCATTTGTTGTTGGAAATGGGTCTCTCGATGAAGCCAAAAGTATTTATAGTTGAGTATTATTTCCGCTCATACGGAAGTGGTCATGAATGAAAGGTGGCAGAACAATTCCTTCCCGTTCCTACGATTTTACAACACCTGATGCCTACATGTAGGGATTGTTAAAAGAGAGTGAAGAACCATGAAGAACCACCCAAAAAAAAAAGAACTGTGGCAGCAAATCGTCTCCTTTCGCATGAGTCCGCAATAATCTTTGTTCCAGGGATCAGGGTTAAGAATCTGCATAAATAATATAAATGCTGTCTACAGTGAGGCAGTGTACACACACTTCGAACACATTACTGTACATTACGCATACTGTGGTAAATCAACGCACTAATAGTGTGTATGTTAGTTTCTTTCAGGAGAAAGAAACTCTTTTCATTGCAGTATTGTATACAGTATATTGTCGCATACTGTACTATACAAAAGACAGCAAAAGACAACATAAAGTCCAAGTGCAAATGTGCAAACAAGAGTGACCACATGACAACAACATGACAATACTCAATACAATAGACTAAAAAGAACACATTGCATCTGAACAAACCAAAGACTTCCATAACAACTACCAAACCACGGCGGTGGAGGGAAGATGACTTGGGCTTGTTTTTGCAGCCACACGAACTAGGCACCTTGAGTCGAGCATGAACGTCTCTGTATACCAGAGTATTCTAGAGGCAAATGTTAGGTCATCTGTATGACAGATAAAGCTTGGTCAAAATTGGGTCAAGATTGGGCATGTTCCAACCAACAAACTGTCTTTCTACCAAACATGAGTAAAGACATGCAAGAACAAAATGGAAGGAAATAGACAGATTTTTGACGCAAAGAGACAAAACGAAAGGAAGGAAACCAGTACCTCAGCTTGTGAGCATGTTGCAATCAACACACTGCATGTCTGCCAATACCAGAATGGGAACAATGCGACTATATCTGAGGGAACGATTGAAAGAGATTGGCGACGTAAAGAGAATAGAGAGAGATATTTGGGATGCTGATCTCATCGGGATCTCATTGGCTGAAGTGGAGACAGATGGGACCTCCAGATTGCTAGTATTAGCCCGCTCTTTCTCTAGCTCATGAGTCTTCATCAGGCTAATCACACAACTGATGGCTCCATCTTACTTTTGGCTTCGGAAAGACTCATTTCTTTCTCTCTCTCTCTCTTTTTCATGCTGTTGGTTTCTGGCCTGCATTAATCCAGAACTGGAAATACTAAACACTGTGTTCCAGGGTTCCTGGTTTGTTTTTCATAATCATAATATTGATTACAGTGAGGACGGTATGTTCCTGAGGTTCTCAAGAGCTTTGAAAGACACTGGGTACCCAAACAGGAGCCTAGGCTGTCAGCTCTACTTGGTTTCTGGGACTATTTTAAACTTGGTGTATATTTAATGTTATCTCTCCAATGTAAAGCTTATGGCATGGGATAAAAGGGAGACCTGAAAAAATATCCTGTTGAACATCTAAACATGTTAAACATCTTAAATTTAGATATTTAAGCACACTCCCTTAAAACCTGATATCAAAATTGGGTTGTCCATGTGGACTTTCACATGTTTTTCCTGTATTGATGGGGTTTCTATCAGGTTCTTTGTTCCCCCCCCCCCTCCTATTCCCCCCCTGAACTAGCTCCTCTACATTGCCCCTAGGCATGAATGAGAATTGTGCCCTGCCTCACACCCTCACATAAACGAGAAGGGTGCAATCTTGCCTCCCACCCAGCATTCATAGGATAGGAATCACCACCCAAAATGACACTGACCAGGATAAAGAGATTACTCAAGATGTGTAAGTTGTTTTGAGCATCCTTAAGAGGCCATAAAAGTTGTCCAATCCAGACCAGTTCATGGTGTAGACACCACACACCATGTGTCATGAATTTCCCTTCTTGTCACGAGCTTTGCTTCATGTTTTGTGTTCGATCCATGTGCTTTGGTTAGTCACGACATGTGCTTTTGTTTTTATTCTAGTTGTGGTGTGTTCCCTGATTGTTTCCAGGTTTTCTATAAGGCTTCAATTAGTTTGTCTTTATACAGTATATTCTACTGTTGAGAGTCAATATACATTTTATTCATCCATCTTAATGCAAATCACATTACCTGACATGAGCAAAACACATATCTTGCATACATCACAAGCCTACTCCATTTAAAAACTGCATTGCACGTACAGTACATCTGTCCTCAATGTACCAAGGGTTCCCCATGGTTCAGGAGAGCATCTGGAGGTGTCACCAGTGTTGGTTTGATGGCACCAGACTACAATGGTGTCAAAGTAAAATAGTATAAAATTATCATATTCAGTGAAACTGTGAACTATGATAAACGACTGGATACATTCTTGCGTTTAAATGAGAACTCTTTTACCATCAGTGGACCAGTTTAGGGATCTATGGATCATATTTTTTTTCCTTTACATTTTTATTTACAACTGTGTTAATTAATTAAACCAGTTGCGAAAGAAAGAGCACGACCCTTATCGCTGAAAATAGGCGAGGCTACAATATCCCCCTCTCAGAGAAAGGAGGAGAGCTTCTAAACTAGAAGCCCTTTTCATATGGATGGAAAATGGGCAGCTCTTGAGATTGTATCACACAGCAGGTTATTAAATATAGCTGCCTTTTTGCTCTACCTTCCACTCTCCCTCTCTCCCGACACAAAGCTTCCCATAAGTTTGGCTAACTTTTAAGGCAGGCAATAGGAAGTAATAAACCCAGATACAAAAGTGAAAGGAGAAAACCGTCTTGCCTTTTCATTGCTCACCTATGGATGAATCTTCTGCGAAAAATGGTTCATATTTCATCATAATTCACAATTAGTCCATGTATATGGCTATATTTTCCGAAGAAAAATTACAGTATGCTGGAAACTAAACTTTCTAATGTGGATAGTGTTGCTCTTGTGTGCACAATTTGCCTTAAAATGAATGATTCATTGAATTGGTTACTTTAGACTGATCTTTGTCTATTGATAATTTTTTTTTTTTCGTCTCGTCATGTTCAACCACTTCAACAATCTAGCGATGAAAAAAGCTAACTTTGGAAAAGATCATATTCTTAATTCTGCTTAAGAGATGAATAATAATGGCAATGGCATTCAAGTCAAACCGGGACTTGGAATTAAATTTCTTGTGAATGAAGATGTAAAGCTGATTGAGTAAAAGATTTGCAGATGCAAAGACTGTATTAGAGAAATCCGTACGTCCGTGAACGACAATCCTGGCTGAGGTATCTCGGCGTCCACCGTATCTTTGAATATCGATGGTTAAAACTTGGGAACAATACACACAATCATTCATCTGCACCACTTGCACGTTACAGGAACTCGGCTGGAAGTTATTGCCATATACCCCGTACAGTTCTCACCTCGCTCAAAGCCATTTCCACATGTTTGCGCCATTGAAGGAGTTCCTGGGAGGCCAGCGTTTCAGACACTAATCATGCAGTCTTATCATGGCTATATATAATGGTTCATGATTTAACAGCCATTACCTGGCTGGTTTAGTGGTTAGCACCGTCACCTCACACCTCCAGGTTTTTTCCATGTACTCCATTTTCCTCTACAAGAAATTGCACTGTAGGCTGATTGGCATTTCCAAATTGCCTGAAGTGTGTGACTGGGTGTGTAAGTGTGTGCTTGTGTTTGCGCCCTGCAATGAGTAAGCACATCATCCAAGATATACACAACCTTGTGTTCTAGGATAGCCTCCAGGCCTACTGTACCTCTACCTTACACAGTCTGGATGAGAGATGAATGGATGGACAACCAGCATCTACAGTAATATTGACTCAATAAGCATGCTGTTCGATGTGAAATCATTAGTATTTTTTTATGATTTTTTTTTACGCTGATTGAATTTTTTGCAAGAAAAATTGATCGTTGAATTTTTCTACCAGAAGTCTGTTCATGCTGCATATTAAGAACTGAAGAAATAATGGAATATCTCTCTCCAGCTTCAAATAAAATATTCATTTGAGCAGTTTTATTGGTGTTTGTAGCAGGTGGCCTTTGGTTAAATAATAATGCGTGCTATGCTTCATATTTTTTTAGGGCATTCTATGTCAGTTTTACTCAAGCTGTACGACCGAGTAATCCTTGAGATGTTTTTACTCTGCACTGTCATCCGTGTTCCAATAATCAATACCAACGACTGCAGCAGAATGCTCCTAGTGTATAAACACATTAGATGGCTCACTTGCTAGTGGACTAAATAAATCTTTAACAGCGGTTCACTGAGATTTGCCAGCTTTGATTAGCTGTTACCATTTGTTCTAACACAACAGATGGAAAACATGGACCAGTGCCATTTTCTGCTTTTTATTTCTCTCTCTTGCAATACTGTACGTTCCTTGTTCATCATCTGCCATCTAAAGTATCAGGAATCTTTTTTTTTTTGTTTGTTTGTTTGTTTGTTTGTTTGTTTAAGGATTGGATCAGGTCTTTTTTCTTTTACTGCAGAATCAGGATTTCATATGTACAGTATATAAGCCCAGAATAACATCCGTGATGTAATACAGCGTGTTGCCCAGGTTTACAGATGCCCAGAAACGGCAGTCCATTGATGTTTTTATTCTCTAATATGTTGACTGGACGGATTTCCCAGAAGTCATTACACACCTGTCCTCGACTACACACGCTCTCTGTTGTTTTCTAAATGACGGCTGTCTGAAAATTGTGAGCCAAGACTCTCGCTGCGTGATTTGCCTGTCGAATGGAATTACGTTTCCTGATGATGTGAGGGTTACATTGTGTGTGTGTGTGTGTAGATGGGTTACAAACTGCCAGGTTAGAACTAAGATTAAACAAATCATCCGAGATGATTTGTCTTGGACCATTCAGACAAGCGCCATTGCCCGTCAAAGGGAATAAAGTGCAAAATATTAAAAGTGTAATTGAAGCTCAGCTTCTTCATCTACCTGATTGTGATCGTTCCTGGAAAATACAACTTACATTGTCCACGGTATGCTTGTGATCATGACAAAACTAGTTTGTTCTCCTCTGAAATCAAATGTATGTGTTATTTTACTCTCTACGCCAATCACTGATTCTTGATAGTATCTTTTCAAATTTTAAACATAAAAGGTATTGACTGGAAAAATGCTTCTGTTATAAATGAAGTAAAATACATGCCTAGAACAATCAGACTCAAGCTGGTCTTCTGATGACATCATCAACATGGATAACAACGTTCAATGTTGTAGCTACAGCATTTTCCCTAATCAACCCAAAATTTCCCTGCATTGACCTGGCACCCTGACCACGGTATACCCCGTCTTGTGCCTGAAGTTTCCTGGGATAGGCTTCCTGCGACCCTGTACAGAATAAGCAGTATAACAGGTGAAGGAATGAACCATGAAATGTCCAACCTTTACCCTTACATCCCATCAAGCTGTAATAAACAGCAACAATCCCTTCAAGATTTTGACATCATGACATCATTTTGTCATTTGAGTTCAGTGAACTCATTGTCATGTTCAAGAAACCAGTTTGAGATTTTTTTTAGCTTTGAGACAAGGTGTTTTATCCTGTGGTCATAAAGGGATGGACAACAATACTCAGGTAGGCTGAGCTTCAATTGGTTCTAAGTGGCCCAAAGTGTGCCAAGAAACAATCCCCCACACCATTACGCTATCATCAGCCTGGATTTATACTTTAATGTTGTTTAGCCAAATTTTTAACCTCACAGCAAAAATAAAGACTCATCAGACCAGGCAATGCTTTCTATTGTCCAATTTTGGTGAGCCCATGTGAATTGTGGCCTCATTTTTCTGTTCTATGCTGCCAAATGTCTATGGTTTCTATGCAATCAAGTTATGCTATAGGTATGTTCCAGCCTTTTGATCTACTCAGAATAATTACATTCTCATGAATACAAATATATTTGTAATATATAATTGAGACAGAACATTGCACCCACTTTCTTCACAGATGCATGTGAATGGATCCTGGGATGTTTGCTAAGTATATGAATACAGTAGGAACTGATCCATTAACTGTTTCACCAACAATTTGGTTGGTAGTGTTTTTACATTATTTGCCCATAAGAAACTTAAGTCTTCTTCTTTGTCTTTCGGCTGTTCCCTTTCAGGGGTGGCCACAGCGAATCATCTGCCTCCATCTAACCCTGTCCTCTGCATCCTCTTCTCTCACACCAACTAACTTCATGTCCT
>JAQMYI010000013.1:14029230-14042212 GCA_030014275.1 Clariallabes melas | reverse complement strand
TCCACATCATTGCATTCAGTTTTTATTCACAATTTGTTAAGTGTCCCAACTTTTTTGGAATCCGGTATGTATATTATTATCATTCATAATTCAGAACACAGGGCGAGCAGAAGCTTTTTTTTTATATATCTTATATCTTATCTTCTATTATATCTTAAAAAGTATGATGGATAGAACCATGATGGATAGAACCATGATGGATAGAACCATTGTTAATCACCAATAAACAATTTATTTACTGTATATATGTTTGTAGCACAGGTTTTGTGTAGAATATTTTAAAAATAACGAACAGACAGGGTCAGCTGACCATAATTATTATTATAGTTAATTATTATTATTATTATTATTATTATTATTATTATTATTTGTTTAAGGGGTTGGAGTCCAGTAGGTTACACCAATTGCCAATACCACCAACTCATTCTCTCTCATCTTCCCGGTAATAATTATTATTATTTAGCGGCACAGTGGTTTAGAGGTTAGCACTTTCGCCTTGCACCTCCAGGGTCCAGGTTCGATCCCCACATGCTGGGCTTCCTCCGGGTACTCTAGTTTCCTCCCACAGTCCTAAAACAGTCAGATTATTCTAGTTGGCGTTCTCAAATTGGCCATAGTGTTTGAATCAGACGTCCAGCTGGCAATCAAACCCTTAAGTATCTGCCACAGAAATGACGGATATATCTCCAGGGTGTGAAGGATCTGGCACCCGATTTCCTGGATGCAAAATGCAAAACTAAAAATATTATCATTATTATTATTATTAATATTATTATTATTATTCATCTTCTATTTATTTATTGTCTCTACCGCTTTATTCTCTATATAGGGTCGCGGGGGCCTGGAGCGTACCCCAGGATACTTAGGGCACAAGGCGGGGTACATGGTGGACAGGATGCCAATCCATTGAAGGCGCACACACACACACACTCACACACACACTCACAAACTACGGGCAATTTGGGATCCTAATCAGCATGTTCCCTCGACCCTGGAGATGTGAGGCCACAGTGTTAACTACTACACCACCATTCCACATAACCTTAAATAAAAAAAAAATACTTTTTACTTATGTATTTATTTAATTCTTACATACATTTCATCTCAATTGCTGAAAGTGTATTAAGGCTAACCAGGCTCACCAATAATAATAATAATAATAATAATAATATTAATAAATAAAAGCAATTTTTAAATCAGATTATACATTAAATACATACTTTTTCCTTGGTTATGCAATACGAAAAAAACGCACCTAAAATCGTCATTTCCGGTGAGCGGCGGAAGCAGGAAGTAGAGCCAACAAGATGGGGACTGTGGAAGACAAGAAAGCGGTGGCTCCTTTACCTAAACACTCTTACTGGTTCGACTTTTGGGTTTTTCTGATGTTCGACATCGTCTTTTTCCTCTTCATCTATTTTGTTGTTCCATAAACGGTAAGATGAGACGGATAATACTGTTACGTATAACGTTACACAGCTAAACAAGCTACATGCTAATGTGTTAGGGAGCTGCGTGGAGTGAGTCACGTACACATGAATTCACACAACCGACGCAAGTTTAGTGTTAATTTACCCGTGTGTTACGTTTAATTTCATAAAATAGGACTGAAAATAGTTAGGACGGGGTTTCCTTGACATTATCATGATCATTCTTTGTGTAATCAAGTCATTTAGTTTTGTAATTAACTTGAAAACTTAAAATATCACGTCAAACAGATACCCTAAGTAATGCTAAGCATATTAGAGAAACATGTACTCTTTTTAATATGTTTGGTTTTATCTCTGAATTTTCACCCAGTGTTAAAATCTTTCAAATCTTATTCAGTTTACTGTGGTTAACTTTTCTTAACTGTAAAAGGAATAAAACACTTCAGGCTGTGTTTTTATATATAAAAACAAATATTCAAAAACATTGTTCTGTGAAGTGGCCTGTCGCATAAGGGAATCACTTTTCCACTTTGAGGTTGATTATTTTCCTGTAACAATGTTTTTTCATTCATATTTTATATCAATACATGAATAAGAACAGCGCCCCTAGCGGATTTTAGAACTTACTGGATACCTACTGCCGTAAAACAAGAACGAGACAAGTATAGCGCCCCTAGCGGAAGTTAAAATAACATGCTCTATGACTGACTGTATGACTTCATCAGCCAACTTTTACAAACATTTGGGGTGGGTCAAAAATTATCCGCACTCTTAATCGCACATAACCTCCATGATTTTCAATGCACTTTGTCCATCTGTCAACAAGCTTTCATATTCCCTCATTAAGAACAAAAAAAGAATTATTTATGTTGAGCTGCAAACAACAGATGGACTGCAGTGTTCGCTTTATCAGAACAGAAACATCATCCTGACCGAACTTCGGATATGCGTCATGCAGGATCATGATTGGATAGCATTCCCCTATGTTTCATCTGAGGTTTCGGCTTCAGCTTTTCAATAAGCGTCCCACTGTAACGAGGACTGTTGATTGTTCAACTTTTTTCCTGATAATGTTCCAGTACTGGCCCTTGAGAATCCCAGAAAACTGTAAGTGTTGATGAATGTTCCAGCTGATGGTTAACTTTTGAACGTTTTCCTTGTCAGCAACCAGAGTATTCCATTCCGTTTACTCTCAGTGATTAATACGAGTCTCGTCACAAGTAATGATTCTCTCCAAGAAACTTTCACCTTCTATAGAGTATCAGTCCAAATGTTTTGTGCAGATATCCAAACTCTTCTGTTTGAGTTGTTTCGTCGCCAGGTACAACCACAGTCCACAAAAAAATAAAAAATCACTGCACGCTGCTCTTCTTTCATGCAAATCATGCAATTTAGTTTTACTCGAACCACAGTTACAAATGAACTGATGTAAGACATCAGACCTGCGCAGCAAAGGCTGGGGAGACAGTAGCCCCGAGCGTAAAGTGCTGATAAGACCAAACAGAAGTTTTAAAATGCCCGGATCAATGTGCGATTTTAATTCACCCTGATAAAAAGAACAATTCTCGACTTCTTTGACAGCCATTTTAGATTTATTTTTGTTCAAGTTGCTTAAACCAGAAAACACCCAGTTTCACTCAGAATTTTCAGTCGATTAAACAAGACATGTCATACTCCTGCTTTTTGACTTGCGTTAATAGAATCTATAATCAGTCAGTCTCTGTGTTTATCTTTGTTAAAAGGGGGGAAAAAACAGAATAAACTAATATTATTGGACTTACCAATATTATTGGGTTACATCTCTCTGGAAATGTTTGCACTTGAGAGTGAGTACATTAATATAAACCTGTAATCTGAGATCAGAGCGGCTGGTGTAGCAGATAAAACAGCTTGACTGAATTTTTTTGGTCAGATTTAATGAACTGTCATTTAATGTTAGAACAGAATTGGTTACTTTTATTGACTACCTTTTTTTGTTTTGTTTGTTTTTAAAATAAATCACCAGTTAACAGCATCTCAGATTATCCCATTATGAATGCTTTACAGATCGTACGTAGCCGACAGACCTGAAAGGTTCAAAGAAGATTATTGCATACTTTTGATGCCTTCAGCATAGTTTTACAATATAGAAAGAAATAAAAAGCAGGAAAGACCATTGATATGTTCAAACTTTTGACTAGTAGTGTATATTTTGATAGTCTCAAATTGTAAATCTAATTAAACCTGTGTGTAATTGTAATTGCAGTCTGCTGGAATCCGGGTGTTATGGAAGGACAAGACCCCGTGGCTTGGTTGCAGAACGGATGACAGGTAAGCTTATATAGCGCACAGATTTCGTAATGAAAGTATGTCAACAGCTCACAGCGGTCTTGTTCAGTACAGACCTTTTGTAATTGCTGCTCAGGTCTGATGACACACTCGTGACAATTCCTCCGGCGCGGTAACATCGCGCTGTTTCAGTCGACTCAGTAGGGGTGTTTTAGGGTGTTGCAACCAGCTAATCACAGTGTACGATGGCTTTAAAAGAAAATTAAACTTTAATATTTTAAAGACTGTACGTCTCATTCTCCCTCATCGTCCCTGGGTTTTGACGTCAAACATTTTGACTGGAAAATCAGCTTTAAGAGGCTGGGAAGGTGAAGGAAAATGAGACCTACAGCCAGTTGTAATGCAACCTACTGGACTCGAACTGCCATTAAACAACAAGGAAGAAGAAGGTGGCTAGAAGGTTTATTAAGAATCAGATACGCTGGAACCTGAGAAAGCAGTTGAGAAGCAGTGGGTTAGTGGGTAGCACCCAACCAACGTTTAGCTTATAACGAGGGCTTGGTTAACCATAAGCAGTTAGAAGCTAGCTGCTAAAAGTTAACCTTGTGTTCCTAAATTCTTAGTTACTCTTAGCTTACTTATTCCGATAAATATTGAGGAGGTCTTTGTGAATTAACACTTAATAAGGTCCCAAACATGGACGTTTCCAGTCCCAGCACTGGGAAAAACACACTTCCCAAAAGGGGCGTTCAGAGTGCGGTTCATTTAAAGCTACAGACACTGAAACGTCACGTTTGGCAAAGAGGTGAAAAAGAAAGATGCATTTTGTATTTCAGCTGTAAAATTAACAGATTTCAGAGACCTGGTTGTTTAGAAAGGAGCAACGTCTTAAAACCTTAAAACACGAGTCTCATCGATTATTTCCTCTCTCATGTTCTTTTGCAGCTTCCTGACAGCTGGGTCCTGGTTCCATGGCTTCAGCTGATGATCTCCCGCTAACCTCTTACCAGAACACTGAACGTCCACTCTGACCATCAACACGTCCCTGCAGAGTCCAGCGTGGCTTTAAAAACAGCCAGCTAACATTCCATAACGAGCCATGAAGCCTAATACAGAACACTGATTAATATGAAATATAAACTAATTTAAGTTATTTTTTTATATATCTTTCACTTGTTAATAATTAAAGTGTGTGTGTGTGGGCAGAGAGTGATAATCTGAGAGAATGATGACGATGGAATTAACTGAAAAGTAAATAAAATTCAAAAAGCTATTTTTCAACACTTTGTGTAAAGTCTGTTCTTTCATGCTTTTATATTGTTGCAGTATTCACACTGTTGTGTGTCTGGTAGTGAGATAAGGGAAACTATAAATATATTTCTAATGTGTTTGGAGCTGTACAGGGCGCCACAAAGTCTCCATACACAGGAGAATTTAACCCTTTTTAGCCAAAGATTTAAAAAAAAAAAAAATGTATTTCCTTTATACACATTTTCAAAGAGAAAAAAAGAAACACTAATATTTCATTGGGCCACATTGGACATGAAATTATTTTGATGAGCTTATGCAATGTCCGCATTTATTTCTGCTCAGAATGGTGTTATTTTCTCTCCAAGATTTTGTAACCATCTCCAGCTCTTCCCAGAGTTTCTCTATAAGGTTATGGTCTGGCCAATCCATTTTTGAAAACGATGCCTCATGCTCCCTGTGACACTTTTTTTCACAATTTCACAATCATCATCTTGGAATATGCCTGGGGCATCAGAGAAGAAAAAATTCCATTGATCGAAAAACCTGGTCATTCAGGTTGTCAGCTGACCTCATTTTTTGCGGGAACTTAACATTGCTGAACCTAGACCTGTCCAACAGAAGAAACCCCAGATCATAACACTTGCCCCCACAGACTTGTGTGGTAGGCACTAGGCATGACGGGTCTGCTGATCTGCTGCTCTTCTTACACTGATGCGCCCATCACTCTGCAACAGGGTAGATCTTTGAATTCTCCACAGTCCATCCTTTATTCTCCTTTTCTGATTAGTCCCAGTGATGAGCGGTTTTCTTCAGGCTTCTTGATCAGAAGCATTATTTCTCCTACTTATGGAGACCTTTGGGGAAGCTCCTAGTTGTCTCCCTGTTGGCTGGGATGCATTCCTGTAGAGGGCAGTGTAGAGCAACCCTTTGCATTTGTGAACTCCTGTATGTGGAAGAGGGCAGATAGAACTTTTCCTCCAGGCAACGAGTTAAAAACATAGTAGCATCATGTCTCAGAGGAAGCGTACGCCAACCCTAATGGTGTGACGGTGGAAAGATATAAAGTGCTGGGAATCACTAAATGAAAAAAAAAAAAACTGGCCTTAAGAACGATACTGAATACTTCGTAATGGGATTTATAGCCAGATGTTCAACAGGGATGAAGAGAAGACGAACCTATATTGCCTTGAATTACATCCTCTCCTTTTCCTTTTCACCTGAAATAGCGAGTGCGTACAGCTTAAAGTGATCTCAAGTGCCTGTTGTCGTGACCCATGGTCTCGTCTGCAGTCGATTTTCCTCTTACTGGCCGTGAGGAGTCTGAACCTGAACGACTGCCAGACGACGGGGAACAAATGGGTCAGAGAGATCAGAACGGGGAAATTTAGAGCAAAGCTCTTGCTCTCTCTCTCTCCCTCTTTGCAAAAAAAAAGCAAGAGCTTCAGATTCCTCTTTAGTGTTCAGAGGTTTACCAGGTCCGTTTTTATGAACTCCATGATCAATGGCTTTTCCTCAGGCTGCCTGTGGGCGATGCGAGGAACAAGAGCTGGTCGAAATGTTTCTGTTTGCTCGTCTAAAGAGTGCGCTGATGCCCAGTGGATACGGACACACACACACACACAGTGCTCTTTGACCCTTGTGCCAGCCAGTTCCTCATGGGTTCCTCTCCCCAGTGCCTAGTGAGCAAGCACATAAGTGATGTTTATTCATGATTTCTTCTGACACTCTGATCAGAGTCCAGGCTCCTCCACACTGATGACTGGGATTTAAAGTTCTATCTTTCCTGTCACTCCTGCAGATCCCCAGCCTCTGAGCTAGCTCCGGGAGAGGACGTGTTAGAGGAAGTGGAGCTTTTGAAGCTTATTCTGAAACCCGGTGGTTGCCGTGCATGGTGTAGAGTGAGTCCAGGGATTATGAGCTCGAGCAGGTGGTTTAGAGGATGAAAACTCTCTATACCGCTTAGTCCTGTATACAGTGTTGTGGGGGGACTGGAGCCTATCCTGGACTGTGGGAAGAAACCGGAGTACCCGGAGAAAACCCACCACTTTTTATACTTTCTTGTTTGATTCCTTTCTTGTTCTCTGCTACTTTTTTTTTTTTATATACTTTCCTTTTTGTTTTTTATTTCTGTTTTTTCCTTGTTTACCCATTTCTCCACAATTTTCTTTTTCTCTTTTTTCCCCTCAAATTATTGTTCTTTCTATTTTTATTTAATCCCCTTCGTTGCTGTTTTCCCTTCTTTTAATATCCCTTTTTTTTCTTTCCTCCATCTTTTCTGTTTGTCCATTTATTATTTCCTTGTCTCTCCTGTTTTCACATTTAATTTATTGCCTGGTTTTTCCTGTTATTTTTCATTTCTTCTCTTTGTTTTCGACAATGTCCTGTTTTTTATTGTTTCTCCCCCGCTCCATTTTATTCACTTAAGTTTTTTCCTTTTATCCGTCTTCCAACCAACATTTTTTCATTCCTCCTTCCAAGACATTAGAAATACTTCCTAATTTTACAGAAGACTCGAAGCAGAGTACGGTGATGTAAAACAACATTAAATTTAGGCATTTGGCAGATGCTCTTATCCAGAGCGACTTACATTTTTATCTCATTATACATCTGAGCAGTTGAGAGTTAAGGGCCTTGCTCAAGGGCCCAACAGTGACAACTTGGTGGTCGTGGGGTTTGAACCTGGGGCCTTCTGAACCATAGTCCAATGCCTTAACCACTGAGCTAGCCCTGGCCCTTGGGTTTTGATCCGTTGTAGTTGATGTTACTTACTTACATAACTTTACACAACAAATTACATAAGTGACTTATTTACATACTGACGTGTTATTTCATAGTTGTATTCTAGTGTTGTTCTAGAATGTAGCAAAATAAATCAAACAGACTTAAAAAAAAATTTTCATCTTGGTTTTTCCTAAAATTTATCCCTGGGATTTGAGGAGACACAAGGCGGAGGACACACCGCATGAAGTGTGAATCCCTCTCTGAGCACAAGCCGACTCAATAGTACACTTTGGACCATCTAGAAACCCAAACACAACGTCTTTGGACCATCGGGGGAACCTGGAGTTACCATTAGAAACCCACAAAGCACAGGGAGAACCTGCAAACTCCGAGAGGTGCGTGACGACAACACCGTCCACCGAGCCACTATTCTCACTTGATCTGAAGGTAGAAAGTTGCCCACCAAGTACAAAGAGTGATGGAGATCCTGGAATGTGAAGAGTGTGATGCGCGGTGAGTGAGTGTTTTCCAAAAAGACCTTGTGGCTCGTCAAGACCAGATGGCATGGAACAAAATACCGGGAATATTCTGCAGGCTATCACCATTTCTTATCAGACCAGGGCACGTCCATGAGCAACAAGAGCTGGAGCATGACCAAACTGACTGAAGCAACATCAATAAAGGCGTAAGATTAGCGCGCTAGTGTGTCTTTAGTAGTTATGGTCATGATTTGTCACCACTTAGACTGAGATGAAACATGAAGAGAGACCAGGAGGCATCAGCACAGGTGATCTTCTGGTTCTCCTTCAAAGTTAACAATGTGGTAATGACTACAGCTTTAAAACAACAACAAAAAAACATGAGGTGGAGTTCGACTACATAATCATAAAACATTTTAAGAGCGGTTCTCAGGATCAATAACAGGAGTTAGGAGATTTTTTTCCGTTCTCTTTTCATTTGCGTCTTTGATGCTGCTTGGTGTGGACGAAGAGAACAAGTTAAAGAGTGAACTGCGTTCCCATTTGAGATTTCATGTTTAACCCAGATCCCCCGAGTTTAAAACAAGATCATGCGCATGCATAATTAAAGGACAAGTCCGACCCCGTGTCGGTTGCGGCGCCGCTGCAGTACACAGGAGCTCTGGCAAGCAGAAGTGTCGAATCCGGGCAGAATTCTACAGAACGTCTGAGATCAAAGCGTGAGAAGCGCGGCAGCTTTATAAAGCCACACCAAACAATTAAACCTTAAAGGGACGCCGCAGTTTATTAACAAGCTGATTGTTTAATCAATCGCTAACAAGGCGTTGAACAAACACACCCGGTACTGGGTTTGAATCCAAAGTACTGTATGGTGAAAGCGTACGCTTATCTTCACAACAAATCTAGGAATCGTTCTAAAGATTGTTTTCAGCACAATAATTGGTCAGAAGGTGTTGATTAGTTTTCTGTAACAGCTGTAGAATAAATCAGGTTTACATCAACGCGTTTGTTTAAATATACACTGTTACAGTATATGTGGTTTCTATAGTAACATCACATTCACACAAGACTTGGATCGTGGATGCTCCACATAATCTCTGGTGATTCGTGTGTTAAAGTTTTCTATAAGGAGACATTATTTACATTTACATTTTGGAGCGTTACAGAATCTCATCATCTGAACGGTTGAGGGTTAAAGACTTTGCTCAAGGGCAAAGTTGACAAGTCACTGTAGCATAAGTAGAAATAAAATGTACTCTTTAATTAATCTCTCTGTGTGAATGAGAGTAAAACAGAATGTATTATGTTTGTGACCCCAAATGTTTATAGTTTGTTCACTGCTGGTCTCCGGTTCCTTATTTAAGCCATACAGTACAGTCCAAAATTTTGGGGTGACTTTAGACTACAGGTTAAACTTTCAGACACACATTGACTCTGTTGTCAGGACAAGCTTTTTTCATCTTCGCCTCCTCGCAAACCCTTTTTGAACCGGAGCGACCTGGAGAAAGCCCTTCATGCTTTTATTAGTTCGCGGCTAGACTACTGCAACGCACTTTATGTTGGAACCACTCAAGCTCGTCTACATCGTCTGCAACTTGTGCAGAATGCTGCGGCTCGTACTGTATGCTGACCAATAATCGTAAATATGATCACATCACACCAATCCTGTATTCCCTCCACTGGCTTCCAGTACAGTTCCGGATTCAGTTTAAACTTTTGATGTTGGTTTTTAATGCGATTAATGGTCTGGCACCAGAAAACTTTTATCAACAAAGTAGAGCCTTACGTTCTGCAAACCAAAACCTGCTAGTGGTCCCTCGGTCAAGGTACAAACAATGGGGTGATCTCTCCTTTGTGTGCTGGTCCTAAACTCTGGAACACCATGAGTTACGTAACATTACGGACCTCTCTACGTTTAAAGCAAAACTAAAGACTCGATTATTTAGAATGGCTTTTAATATTTCATAATTTTATGTTTTTTCATTATTTTATCATGTTGTTTTATTTATTATTATTATTATTATTATTATTATTATAGAAAAATAGAAATAAAAATACAAAACAAAAAATAAAACAATTATAAATAAATAAATTAAAAATGAAAAAGAAAATTATAATAATAGTATTATTATTACTATTATATTTTTCATTTATTTATTTATAATTGTGTTTTATTTTTGGTTTTGTATTTTTATTTCTATTTTTATTAGCATTTTAATGTCATTTTTAGTGCTGTGAAGCACTTTGGTTCAACTTAGGTTGCTGTAAAGTGCTGTATAAATAATAATTGATTGATTGAATTAATTCATTCATTCTCCACAGCACTTATGGTCGCGAGATGCCTTGAGTCTAAACCCAGGAGACACAGGGCACATACACTCACACACTACTGGCAATTTGGGAACGCCAATTAGCTCAATCTGAATGTCTTTGGACTGTGGGAGGAAACCAGAGTACCCGGAGGAAACCCGCCAAACACGAGGAGAACATGCAAACTCCATGCACACAGACCCTGAGGAGGGAATCGAGCCCTCTGCGCTGAAGGTGCTAACCACTACACCATGCTGCCGTAACATAAATCCTTACATAATGCCCACCACTAGTGGTCACTCTTTTCTTTATTATTATTATTATTATTATTATTATTATTATTATCCACAAAAATATTCTTCTAATTAGTTTTCTAAATAATTTACCTGTTTTTCTCTGAAATTTTCCATAAACACCACGCAACAGGCAGAACGGATCAAACCCCAGCTTGTCATAACGAGCTGATCTGTAATTGTGCTGACGATGAACAGTGTTACCTCTGTTTTCATTCCAACACCGACAAGAGTAAACACGGCTCGTTAATGACGAGCGCAGAACCAGATCTGACTTAACACTTTGCTTTTTTTCCCCCCGTTGAGAATACTAATGAGCATAAAGGCAGGATTGCATTTGACAAACGATTACATCTTTTATTCATGAGACTCGAACGAAACACACACACACACACACACGACACAACAACGGAATGCTTGTTATAAAAATTTTATTCTGAATAAAACCATATTACATGTAGTGTGGTCAGCCTACACGATCTACCTCAGATTAGAACAACACAGCTCAGTGGACGTGAGACAGCACGGAAAAAATCGACGTCAGGACGTGGACGTACGAGGCGATGACCCGAGATCGGTCCTCCTGCGACGAAGGAGACGAAACCGGTCTCGGGTCAGCACTCTGGGAAATCTAATGCATCGGAACCCCGCAGTCAGGGACACATCACACTGGTTATAGTAGTGTTAATGCTTCACTGGGGAAAAGCACGAAATACACCACGGAGTATTAAAAAAATAAAAAAAAAATAAAAAAAAATTTAAATGAAGAAAAAAATTCACAAACCAATCACAGGATTTAGTTTTTTTTTTTTTTTTTTTTAAATCATGGAACTTTCCTTTTATGTTTTGCCTTTCTCTTAATCCCAATCTCATCCCTGATCTAACTAAACATCAACATCTACAATTTAAAATGTACAATTTGTGGTTTTAGATTTGTTTGTGGTTTTGCAAAGAAAAAAAAAACAGAAAGAAAGAAAGAAAAAAAGAAAAAAAGCACGAATCTCGCAAACGAATGCTGTTGAGTCTGAGGTAGCAAGGCAATCATGGCTTTCTTCTCGATTTGATTTGACTTTAGAAAACTATTCGACTCAAAAAAATAAAGTGAAGAAAGAAAGCAAAAAAGAAAAAAAGAAAAAAAAATCCTCGAAATCTGAATTTTAGATCTGTCTTTATATTCCGTCACGTGAATCCTCTCCTCGGAATGGATGCTGTATAGGCACACAGGGCGAAAAAACATCTCCGCATTCCTGAACATGTACAGTATTTACACGGGGGATGGGTACGTACGGGGATTCGTTTCCACGACGATAAGCGGATTAAAAAAGTGTCACGCTTTAATAGTTAAAAATTCACAAAAAAAATTTTATAAAAAATTCTGTGACGCGGGAACGGAAAGCTTCGTCTCGTGACGATGTCGGTTGAGAAATCACCTTGATTTGTTTTCCCAAAAAAAAAAAAAAACAACCGACCAAACATGGATGACACTGTAAACACGAGAAACACGGTAGAGAGGTGCATTCTGGGAGAAACATGCAGCTGGATTGATTTGTGAGCCGGCGGAAAACAAGGGACACGAGTGACTTCATCCGGCTGATGGAAACGGAAACCGAGGTCTCGGGGAGCGCGAGCCAGAATAGAAACACAAGCTTAAGACGGTTACACAATCCCCAAACCCACCGTTAACATCATCTGATCAGGTTATTCATACAGATACATCCCAAGCAAAATAATAATAATAATAATAATAACAATAATAATAAAAACAACTCAAATCAGGGTCGATCTACAAGGTGACGGAATTTTACAGTTGCATAGTACAGACAGACGGAGTGATGGGCGTGGTGGTGAGTGGGCGGGAACTCGGCGGCGGAACTGGAGCAGGAGCGACGTGAGGGACGTCAGTGTGAGGGCGGGGCTTCACCACATCACGTACCGCGTCGTCGATGTGTTTTTGTTCATTTACTTCATCGTTAGCAGCTCTCACATCACCTAAACACACACACACACAGAAATTATAAATTAGGAAACATGGCCTAAATACAAAATACAAAATCTGACAGAAGTACAACATCACTTAAAAAAAAAAAATCTTCAAACTCCTGTTTTAAAAAACAAACAAACTAAAACAAAAGTGGCTTGCAAAAGTATTCGGGCCCCTTGAACTTTTCCACATTTTGTCACATTACAGCCACAAACATGAATCAATTTTATTGGAATTCCACGTGAAAGA
>JAQMYI010000013.1:14004579-14019824 GCA_030014275.1 Clariallabes melas | reverse complement strand
TGGTGGTAGTAATAGTAGTAGTATGAAAAAGGAGAAGAGTTCTAGTAGTAATATTGGTGGTAGTAATAGTAGTAGTATGAAGAAGAGGAGTCCTAGTAGTAATATTGGTGGTGGCATTAGTAGTACCATGAAGAAGGAGACAAGAAGCTCTAGTAGTAATATTGTTAGTAATAGTAGTAGTATGAAGAGGAGGAGTCCTAATATTAGTGGCCCAAATCTTCTAAACTGCACTTACACCATCTGTACACTGTAAGTACCATTTCCATTAAATATATTCCTACAAACCACTGTATTTTAGCTTTTTGTAGTACTAGGAGGAGTTCTAGTAGTAATATTGGTGGTAGTAATAGTAGTGCTACACATGAGCACAGCATTAGTGCATTCCTGAATAGTAATAGTATTAATAATATAGTTATACAGTAGCAGTAGTAGCAGCAATAGTCATAATATTATTATTATTGGTAGTAGTAGTAATAATAATAATAACAATAATAATAGTATTGGCCAACTTGCAACTACCATTACAGTAAGCAGGTTCATTTTAATTTCATTTGTCTTAATCACTTCCTTCTATGACAACTTAAAAAAAAATAAAAAAAATAAAAAAAACCTTTTCTGTTAATTCACATGTCCTAACAGGTCTCAGATAAATGATTAAGAACACTATCTAGCTAGGACAAGTGTGTTTGGATGTAGATGTGTTCCTTTTTATATGAACTTTTATTAATAAACATTAAGAGAGCAAGATATCGTGTCTCTGAGCTCTTCGTATAATAATGCACATAGAGAGTCTAAGCAGACATCACATTCCTGCTGCTATAGTAATACACTGGAGTCTTATATACTGAAGAAAAAAAAAATACTCCCATGCTGCTTAAACATGACTGCTAGAGATCAAAGAATTCCAGATTACCTCATATAAAATAACTGCAAGCTTGTAAACGTTTGCGTCTAATGCAAGAAATCACCAAACCGCAATCATGTACGCTGAACTTGAGACCGATTGAATGGCCTTTATGCCTCTCGGTGAGTTACCATGGAAACCAAACAGTTTTCCATCCACTAGCTTGATGTCGAACCATAAGTCACATTTAACCATAATTGCCGTTTTGTGGTAGTGTGTCATTCAGCGGCCAACATGTGTGTGTGCTTCAGAACGTGTAGTGTGTTTCCGTTCTGAATCAAGCCATGCTGCGAGAGTCATGGAAAAGCAGCAGTGGGGGCCTGAATCCTTTCCTAAAGGGGAAAAAGGAAAATTGTTGTGAAATTGAGCGTGGTGCCTAATTGAGGCCTTTCGGGCTGTAATTGAAAGGGTTGTGTTTGTGCGTTTCGGCCGATTCGTGTCGACTGTAAACAAACAAGGGTCGGATGAAGTGTGTGTGTGAGTGGTTGCACAGCAAGGACTAATCATCAGTTATTATTAAAAATATACTGTGATATTCAGGACACGGTATAAATCATAGATTTCTATCAAATGTTGCCAGGGTTGCCAGGTGTGTCATTTTGCGTACATTAAATAAACAAGCCAAATAGTCTTTTTTATTTATTTATTTATTTATTTATTTTTAATCATTGATTTAGAGAGCTTCTGCACAAAAAAAATATCCAGTGCACCCATATTGTTGGTATGTGTACAAATGACAAAAATAAAGTCTCTTGCATCTTATGAATCCTGAATATCTTGAAATAAGTTTGTTTATTAATATTACAAAATTTGATGCCACGCTAATCAAGAATCTGAGTTTAATACAAGGATTAGAAGGATCAGATTTTGGATTTGTTTATGAAGCTGATTTCTAAACCCCGCAGCTAGGATGTGTGATTACAGGAGGGGTTAGGTAATATCTGCCTAATTAAGACTGTACTTGCTTGCTTTCTAAATATTACACATGCTCAGTAAATATGCCTTAACTAAGCATTGCACATATTTTATACTTTCTAAATCCCCCTATGTAGAAAATGTGCCAGTGTTGCATTAACACCTAGAAGTGTTTATATGAATCCATTTGGACCCAAATAAACCCCAGTGTGAAATCTACACAGGGTATAATACTGTGTACAGTGGGCTGTACAAATCCTTCATTGTGGATGAATGGTAATACTGTACACTGAATTTAGTTACCACACCAAGTTTGTCATCTCATTTACATAAATGTAGAATAATTTCATTCCATACTTCATGTTTCATATTATTCACACATCAATATTAACGCGTTAATGCATGGGATACATTTTTAATGTAAATTAATCATATGACCAAGTTTGACCCTAATGGCTCACATAATCGCAGCGCAGTTACCCGGCTGTGTGTAATAACGGCACGTTTAATAGAGATAAAAAGATGACTAAGGAAACATCTCCAGGTGCATATAAACACCAAGGTTCCTTATAAAAAGCTTTAAAATGGAAGTTTAGATAAAACCAAAGTTGTGCGCTTTAGCTAGGTGGCTAAGACTCTAGGTTGTTAATTTTCAGATCTGAGGATCCAGGTACGAGCCCTGCCTTTGGTGGGTTGCCACAACCCATACCACCCAGCCTCTGCATGCAGTGGTGGTCCCATTTGAGAAACTTTTACATTTTAATTGAAACATTTTTGAGAGTTTGAGATATTATAAAACTTTGTCATGCATTACTTTATTCCAACATGTCTATGGACGTTTATAATACAAGCAAATCGGAGTATTTTTAAATTATGACTAGATTAAACTAGATTAAAATTTTATTTTATTGTAACTTTTTTTATTTATTTATTTTTTTACAAAAATTCATTCTACAATAATTAAAAATACAGTAAATTTTATTGAAATCAATCTGTATAATTTGAATATTTGTACATTTCATTCCAAAGTTTTTAATTTGCCAACTTTATTACCATTTTTCTTTTATTGCAGTAAAAACCTCCTATCTTCCTATTCTATTCTATCCTATCTTTCTTTTTGTAGACCACAAACAGTCATATAAGCATTTCACTGCATATTATATTTTGAATGTTCATGTACGTGACAAAATCTAAATCTAGTGTGTTGAATATATAAAATGTACATTACCTATCTCCTAGCATTAGCTGGTAAACTTGTTTAACATCTACTGGCCCCTCTTGTTGACTAGCTATCTCTATTAAGGCTGATCATCTTCTAAACTGCACTTACACCATCTACTGTAAGTACCATTTCCATTAAATATATTCCTACAAACCACTGTATTTTTATCTTTTTATCTAAACTCAGCTAATTGGCGATAATTTTCTAGCTGGAAAAGAACTTGTTTTGTCAGTAAACACGGCCAAGAACTGCATAAATTTTTTAATTTAATTAACATGCCAGATGTCCAAGCACAAACCTTTCTCACATGGCGATTTTATTCCCTGACCCCTCCGATTCACTGTGATTATTCACGCTATTAAAAAGCTGTATAAACTAATGCATGCGAGTGCAAAGAGCCAATCAGATCTCAGCATTCAAGCTTGAAGTTGGAAAGGTGTACAAAAGGCCAGGTTACATAAAATAGAGAAACTTTTTTACGTAGGCAGCATCACGTTTATCCCAAAAATGTATACAAGCTTTGAGATGATTAGTACTTAACAATATAATTAATTTTACACTAAATCATTATATGGAAACAATAATAAGGTAATAAAAAAACCTACATAATACCTGCTTGACTTCACTGGCATTTTCCTGCTCTATGATTATTAATATTCATATGTGTGTGTGTGTGTGTGTGCGTGCATGCGTGCGCGCATAGCCTGTGGTGTGATTGAGATTTTCCAACGTAAGGCATGGTTTTAGCCTGAAGAGATCTCCCCGGGTGCCGTCACCGACACTCATTCTGCCGATAAGAGAGAGAGAGAGAAAAAAAGGCATTCATTCACGCATGCACACACACTTGGAAAGACAGAATATTAAAGCACACAGTGTGATGGGGAATGAAATGTAGGCATAGCACTGTTTCAGTCGAACATCTCGGCTGAATTGACAAAGACGTATGTCTTTTAATATGCTCTAAATAGACCTGCTCATTTCTTTTTCATATTAATTTTTTTCAGTATCCATCTTTAAGATGTCCATAGTGTATGATATAGGTTGAACTGGTTTAGCAATGGGGTATTTTGAAATTTTCATGTAATTGGGGTTTGGGGGGGGAGATACAGTACAAGGGAGGGAAAAAGAAATATCTGGCCCAAATGCTAGAAATCATGTGTAGTTGTCATTCTTCCTAAAGCTTCACTCATGTCCAAAATGCAAGAACATTTATTCAGTCATTTGCAACACTTCTTTTTAACGGTCAAAGGATTCCAATAATCCTCTAATTCATTTTTAAACTGTAGCCCACTGTATAACCTTCAAATGATTCTGTAACTATGCTATCTATCTGTTATGTATTCCCCAGAGGTCATGCAGTATGTGCTAAGCATCCCAGTACAATCTGTTAGGCTTCAACTGAATGTGATTTATATAAGGCTCTTCTATCTAGCTATCCTGGCTACATGTACATATCACTCTTCTATTATTGACAAGGATTTTGCATATGATTCTAACAAGATTTTTTAATATTTTGTATCTAGTGCTAGTTCTAGTCGCTAAAGAACATATTGACTACATAGTGTACGACTACCATGAGCATTGCACAGTGCCACCAATTTTATATACAGTACCGTGTGAAAGTCTTCGGCACCATATTATCTTTAGTACAAATTTTGTGTAAAGTTGCTTTGAGACAATGATGATTGTTAAAAGCGCTATACAAATAAAATTTAATTTAATTTAATGGAATTATTATGTCCAAAACCATTCAATATTTCCAACCATAACTTAAAACATTACAGAATGGTATTTGTCTGCATGTGGCTGTAAATAAACAACATGACACATCAGTATTCAAAAACAAACAAAAAAAAAAACTTATACTTTATATTTAATTATTATATAAATAGTTATATTATAATATAATGCTCCTGGGTTTTGTATTATATTAAAAAGAAGTGAGTGTGACAAAGTTACCAGATAAACTTCGTATTCTCATATCATATTCTCCAGCATGCTCAGTAAAACCTACCAGCTGTTTTGCTTATAAAAGTGCAGAAATCTACCACTACTGAGTTTTCAGACCAAATATTGATTGTGTTTAGTTTATTACTCTTTAATGACCTTTAAAGAGGTTTTCATTTCAGAGTTTTTTTAAATAATTTTTTTATCTAAGCTAGTTTTGTGCAAGGTCCCAATTTCTTCATAAGCTGAAGCCAAAATAAGCAGTAAACTTATAGCACTAATTATATTCACAAAGTAATAATATAAATATATTCATAATTCAGTTGTACTTTTTTAAAACTATTTTTTGCAAATTTTATTAATGACTGAAAAAATTGTTAATTACTGTGGATCTCGGGTATCACTGCAGATTTACCACTTTGAGCAATTCACACTCCTGTTGGTGGTGAGTGAGTGGCTTTTGTCTAGTCTTGTCTAGCAATAATCTCATTCCTGTTAAATTAAACATGATTTTGAGAAAAAACACAAGAAAATATGAGAAAATATACAATTACATTTGAACCTAAAACAACAATTTTACAATCATAAATGAGTAGTTTTTAATTAGATTTGACCAATGAACTGGAACTTTCTGGAAAATCTGCATCAGATGAATTGTTTTAAATTCAATTGTTTTCTTGCAAGTTGTTTGTTCAAATTATAATTATAATTGACTAATTTTGTAAAAGAAAGCTTTGTTCACAATGGCTGCCGTGTTTTTGTGGCATCAGCTGTCACTGTGGAGGGAAAAATAATAATAATTCCTCGACTTCCTGTGGTGTTGAGATAAAGATTGACCACGCGCTCGGATCTGTTCGTCTTTCTCACGATTGTATTGGGGTTGCAGGCGAGGCATAAGCTCAAAGGTTAAGACTTTAAGGTGTTTTTAATAATCATAAACAAAGAAACAAACAAACACAACTCTAAAACATAAACAAACCAAACTGCGATACTGTGGCAAACAAGAATTCTAACAGAACAAAAATCGTATAGAAACATAGTTTAATCAAACAGAACAGATGCCAAACAAAACTAACTCAAAATCATGGCTACTTAAAGCCACACTAATTGGCAACCTCGGTTCAGGTGAGAGGTCCCATCACCTAACCGAGGTGCGCCCTGGGAAACGAATTATGCTCGTAATCCAAGGTTCCACTGTATAATATAATACAAAACATATTGCTTAATTATAGCCAATATGTAGCCAAAAGGTGAAGAGAATAAACCATGTTCTCCTATATTTTCAGTTGTTCTGCTTTATATTACCAGCTCTGTTAAATCCTGGTTCCAGGGTTAAATCCCAAATAGAATTAAACAGAAAGCTAGTGCATTAAGTAGGATGTACAATTCCTTGTCCCTCACACCAAGTAAAGCCCTTGATCAGGGCTTGGAGAGCGATTTGGGATTCAGCCTTGTGTTAGGATGTAGATAGCTTTCCAGTCACATTCCCATGTCCAAACTCACATTTCAGGACATCTGTTTGAACAATCTGACCAGACCAAGTTTGAAACACTTAGATATTCCAGATGAACAATTGAAATTCCAGACTGGATCGCGGCTGTTATTGTGGTTTTGCAAGTAGGTGTTGTGAACAGGATGCTGTTTCTATAAAGGAACCCATATATTACCCTCTCTTTAATCATTTCTAGAAGTATGAGGCAAAAGTCTGAAAATCGGGGGTGTAGGGATAGAAGAGCGAGACACAGCATCTGTGGTGAAAGGATGCTAATTGCGGATTGATTTGAAGGAGCGACGGCCCTATCTGCATTACTGTGAAGTGTGTGTCTGGCACTCATCTCTCCCTCTCTGTCTCTGATTAAGCATTGTGTATGCTGTTTATTTAGCTAAACCACAGGCTAAATTCAGGTTAAGTGAGTAGGGAGGCTGGCTGTTGAGGAAAAAGGTCCCTCTCGTTTCACCATCCGGAACGAGGATGATTTAGAGGCGCAGACAGATGTTCTTGACATACGCAAGCTCGGAAACGAGAGCACATTGATTGCTGTGCGGGACAAATTAGCTTCATGACAATCATTGTTTCATAATCGTGGGGAAGATGTGGGTATTTTGAAGTGATGTTAGGATCTGGTGTCTGTAAGTGGACTGAGATCAGGTCTGGTGTAAAGTCGTCAACGCTCTAAATGCTAAGAATAATGTCTCATAATGGAATGTGATATTTGCTTATTTAACACATATAAACAGGAACTTATTCATAATCTACTGTATTGTCAGTTTCTTCCATTAAAACTAATTTTTTTGTTGGTAATGCTAGTCTATCTCACAACACGCACACAAATGTGCAAGATAATTGTTGACTCAAAATATTAACTTGTGGTCTAGGATATTAATTTCTAGCCATGTCTAATAATTAAAAAAAAAAAAAAAAACATGACAACCAAAACCTCTGTAATAATGTACAGTACAGCTGGATGTTTGTTTTTTTTGGTTATGTTAAAGCAAAAGTTAGAGTGTGGATGATAAGGTTCTATGTAAACTTGTTATATAAACTGCTGATTTTTTCAACTGTTTCTTGAAAAATATGGCACCAAGACAAACAATTTAAGCATGGGCGAGATAAATTATGTTTTGTGGATAATAGACTGCGTTAATGGAAAAGGAACAAATGTTATACATTACGCTTCCACCAAGTTATAGATTGAAAAGCATATAGCCACTTTCAAAAAAAAAAAAAAAGACAAAGCACGTAATTTGAATTCAATTTAGTTATCCGATGGGTGTTCGAGTCAAACCAGGATTTTTTTATCGCACAGAATAAGAGAACACAGTTAAGAGAGTAAAAACTCCCTTTATTACGCTACATAATCCCCTGCTACACTAATGCACTTATCCCAGAGTTTCACCAATACTTGGATACCAACAAAGTAGAAACTTTTCTCAGCACCCCAGAACCATGATTAGACTGGCCGGGCTGATTTACGTCTGAAACGCTGGCCTCCCAGGAACTCCTTTAATGTGGAAACAGCTTCAGAACTGTGGCAATGACTTCCAGCAGAGTTCCTGTAATGTGCAAGTCTTGGTGAGTGATTGTGTGTACAGTTCTCACAAACACATGCATCCATTCCACAAGTTGATTTTTCAAAGATCACGCATTCTACTCGCTGAATTTTCACACGAATGCCTGCAGTGATCGGCATTCACAGACGTGCGGCTGTCTCTAAAACGTTTGCTCCGTTTAAATGTTTTACTGCTGCTAAGAGTCTCATCAGCGTTCGGTGCTTGAAGTCTTCTGTAAATGTCAAATCGGTTTTATGGCTTCATTCAGGAGAAATTTCATCGCAAGTCCCAGTCTGACTTGCACGATTTAAATCCCTAATAACCTTTAAGAGAGAGAACCTTTTCTTCTCTGGTTGGGATTATAAACAATTACGGCGTACAAGTGTCGCGGAGTAAAGGCAAACAATGCGTTTGTCAGTGTGTTTAAAATATGTTTAATATGAGTAGATATTGTGAAAAAGACTCCTGGGATGTCTGTAGGATTACAGCAGGTACAAATCACAACAGGATACATGTGAGATTATCCAATTGGGCATAAAGTGCAAATCATAAAACATCTCATTACATCAAGATTATAGCATAAAATACCAAAAAATGATATCAGACTCTATAATTATGTATAATGGCATAATAAAATATAATTAATTCATTAGATCACTGCAGCCTTACTTTCCATTTACTACCCTTGTGTTGAATATTCCAAACATGGGGTGACGAGCTGACATCACCAAAAAAGTGCCAGCCAAAAGACACCGTCATGGAGAGACTGAAACACATAATAACAGCCATCATCATTTCAGTCTAAAAATAGGCTTCTTGCATTTATCCAGGCACCAACTTTGACACCTCAGACAAATAGAGAAACGTGTTGGTCCAGTGGTACGTCCGAGGTTCTAGTAACCAGAAGGATGACAGTTTAAATCCTGGAACTGTCAGAGAACATGTTATTCTCTTGATCAAGGTGTCTAACTCTAGATTTCTCTAGCTCTACGCTCGGACTGGATTATGTCTCAGTTGCATGTTGTATGCATCCTCCAATTATTCGTTTCATTTAAAACAAAACCATGCGGATATAGATCTGTACATCGTGTATCATACAGTTATAAGGATGTAGTATGACATTTCATCCTGTTTATAAAGCAGAGGATCAACAGCAGGCAACATGGGGTATTAGTAACAAATTGAGGAAGAGAGAAAAGATGTCTGTGGGGAATAAACTGGGTGTCTTGATGGATTTGTCGGAAACCGTGAGCGAGAGAGTGAGCTCGTCAGGGCCAGAAATGAGCTGCCATCTTAATCCGGCGTGTCACGTCACACTCGGCTGTGTGTCTCTTGAAATTCAGCTGGAAGCAAGAGCAGCCAAGACCGCAAAGGTCGTAATCCGCTAGTATAAGCGTCGTGCTGACACACAAGAACAAATTTGCTGCTTCATCTTGCTTTCTCCTTTTGTTCTGAATGAGTTAATGCTTCGTGGCAGTTGGCTTCAGTGACCACGGATTGTGTTCTGCTGGTGGGAAACCCAAAAAGGAATTCGTGGCCAACTAATCAAGGGCCAAGTGGTGAGGAATACAATGAAAGAGGCATTGTGAAAAAAAAAAAAAGTGGACAGTTGCGTGTGCCATATGTGGGAAAGCATGAATATGAGTTTCTCATATATGCTTCGTTACAGGACATTAACAAGAAATTAGCTTTCTACAGTAAACCTCATTTGTCTTGTTGTGTGGTCCTTTTTAATAGTGTCTTTGGCTACCCTGTCCTAACACGACGTCCACCTACACTTCCTGACTTGTATATGTCCATTAACTACAAAAGAAAAGTGGCTTTTTGTCATGTGAAAGAAAGGTCAAGTAGTTGACGTTGTAACGATGCTGTTGCCAAATAAATCCTGAATATGAATGCTGAACCTCAGCTTTACTAATGTAGGGTTCACATTACGCTACCTTGCATCGAGCCATTTAAGTATATTATACCTAAACTGTTATAATTTATTATACTAACACAAACAGTATATTAACATTTCCTTCAGACTAGCATATATCACTAAGAAAATCTCAAGATTTCACCTTAAAACTCAACTTTCTGCAATTCAACTAATGAATTTTAAACTAAAATAACTAACATTTTACCCTGTGATGTGAATAACAAATGGCCATGTACAATATTTGTGTAAACATTTTAAAGAAATTACATATTCATCATCATAAAGTTGTCATGTAGGGACAGAAATCAAGGTACAGAAGATTTAAATGTAGATTCTATTTAAGGTTTAAGCATTTGCTATTACTAATAATATACAATATATACTGTATTTTGCTAGCAAAGAATGAAGTGTAATTGGCTGTCCAATACATGTGCAGATATTTGATTAACAGAATATAATTATAAGGCAGAAATATAAAAAATATATACAAGTCAAACCGAGACATGTGATGAAATTTTTCCATGAATTAAGCCGTAAAACTGATTTTGTAAAAAAAAAAAAAAAAATTTACAAAATATTTCAAGGACACTATGGTGATGAGACTCTTGGCTGTAGTAAAACATTTGAATGGTGCAAAAGAAGGGCGTATATCCGTAAATGGCGATCCTGGCCGAGGTGGCTCGCAGGCAATTGCAGTCGTTCTTGTGATCATTCAGCGAGTGGAACACCTGATCCTTAAAAATCATCATTATTATCGTATAATCGTAAGTTAATTGTTGTTAACTTGTAGACGAGATGCATCTGTCTGTGGGAACCGTACACACATTCATTCACCAACACCACTTACACATTACACGAACACGGCTGCGAGATACAGTCCTGACCTCGCTCCAAGCCATTTAACATCGGCCATCGAGGGAATTCCTGGGAGGCCAGGGTTTAGGACATGAAGCAGCCATCCAAGCCATTTAACATCGGCTATTGAAGGAGACATGAAGCAGCTAGTCAGATCATGGCTCCAGCATACTTAGAAGACGTTCTAACCTTATATAATAAAAATATGTAAAACGTGATTATACACAAGCGGCACGGTGGTTAGTGGTTAGCGCTGACACCTTGCACCTCCAGGGTCAGGGTTTGAGTCCTGCCTCGGGTGCTCTGGTTTCCTCCCACAGTCCAAAAACAGGCAGGTTAAATGGCATTCCCAAATTGTTCTGTAATATGTACCCTCGTGCCCCAAGTCTCCTGGGATAGGCTCCAGGCCTCCTGTGACCCTGTATACAGGATGAAGTGGTATAGACGACAAGTGAGTGCGTGATTATACACGGTAATCATTAATTAACTAAACAAATAGGTAAAAGCCTTCCAATGCATAATTACTGCAGTGATTATGATATTTCAGTTGGTACCCTAACTGGTGCAGTGAGTAGCTTCTGATTTATTGAACAACCATGTCAGAAGTCATATCCTGTGGTTGTGGCAAAGATGTTATTCTGTTTCAGCAGGGTCAAGTTACTGTCCTGCATCAAGCAAAGAAAGCGACTAAACAGATTGTCGAAACTACTAAAGTTGGGTTGAGAACTGTAAAATGTATCATTAAAACCTGGAAGGATAGTGGTGAACCATCAGCTTTGAGAAGGAAATGTGGTTGGAAAAACATCCTGTATGAGTGTGAGCTGACGACATGAATGTACTGAATGAGCAGGTTTTTCTATCAATGGATTTCTTTCTTCCCTGATGGCACGGGCATATTCCAAAATGACCATGCCAGGATTCATCGGGCTGCAATTGTGAAAGAGTGATTCAGGGAGACATCATTTTCACACATGGATTGGCCACCACAGAGTCCAGACCTTTACCCCATTGAGAATCTTTGGGATGTGCTGGAGCAACCTTTATGCAGCGGTCATCAATACAAAAAGATCTTGGGAATAAATTAATGACACTCTGGGCGGTAATAAATGTTGTGACATTGCATAAAATTATCGAAACAATGCCAAAGCCTTAATGAAAGCAAAAGGCCATCCAATGAAATATTAGAGTGTGGGACTTTTTTTTTTCTTCTTCCCTTTTTTGGCTGGGCAGTGTTTGTGAAATAAACATTGCATTATTTCCATTTGTAAACCACTTCATTCATCATGTTTTGCCAGTTTGAACAGGAACCTGCATCAGACTGCAACTGCCTTGGAGATATTTACTGCTTCTGTCAATCTGTTTACCCTCTAAAGCAAACTTTTCGAGCAAGTTTTCCCTTAAATGTAAGGACACACAAGACAAAAATACAAAGAATGCTAACATTTTCCTCAGACGTGTTGGTAAATTGCTAAGAATAAACATAGTACTTCTAGAATTACACTGCAATTACACTTAGCATGGACCACTAACCGAACCACCATGGGTTCCGCCATATTGAGAAATGTCAACATTGCATTATAGTTTTTCGTATTCTGAGCTGTTTGAACATTTTTAGATATTGAATCGTCTCCTGCACTCCATTCTCTTTGCTATGTTTGAACAGTTTTTTAAGCAACGCCTTGTGGGCAATGCCTTCCTTGTCCTTGTGTTGACTCAGTCTCTCCAGCCACCCATGACTGCTTGAACCTCCATCACATCTTCATCATGCAGAAGAGAGGTCAGTAAGGGCGTGTGAAAGCTACACCATGGAATGACGCACTCGATTTAAGGAATTAAGGCATGAATCAAACAACCCTGTATCATTCGTTTCTATTTCGCTCATTTTGCACAAGGCATTATGGATGAATTTAGGCTTTTTGTTCGCACTCAAAAGTTCTCAAAACACATGACGAGATCCTAATAGACAACTCGTGAGTTAACAGATGATTGTGATCTACAATGCAGAAGTTTGCTGTCATAAAGTCAGTTTTATTAAAGAGTTTCATTGACTGTCATTATGCCCTACAGTGAACGTCGCACAGACCCCTGATGAGTAGATTGTCTTTTCGCAGCAGGATGTCGTGTTTCTCACCAAAGGGCAGTAATTGAAACCATTACCTCATCCATTTGGTTATTCATGTTGGCTAATGGGATGAACAGAAAGTCTGGAGTCTCATTTTTGCCCCGCTCTCGCATTCTCTCTCTCTCTTTCCGTCTGGTGCCGTTTGTCAGCTTTAGATTACTTTAACATCTCCAATATAACGGAATGGATTTTAACTTTCTATGGCATGTGACATCCTTCTGAGCAAGCGAATCCTTCAGATATCTTCTACCAAATATCGAATTTTTCGCATAAACCGTAGCCGTGCTGAGGCAAAACGACTTTACTCAATCTGCATTACACCATTAATGTCCATTAAGGCAGTGCCTAACGATGATATGCTTGTATTAAAAGCTTTGACGAAGACAAGTCTTTTCAAAAGTAGGAGCTTTTTTCTAAGTAGGAGGCCGACAGTCCTCAGTGTGCTCGCAGGAGCTGCTAATGCTCTTACGCAATCGTTTATTTGGCCTCGCTATTCATTCCCGTAGGTCGTGATGCCGCTCTAAAAGCCCGTCGGAAAGCCTGTGGGTGTGTGAGATTGAAGAAAAATAACTCAATAACTAACTTTGCTGAATGGAGAAGGCAGAAAAGTTAATCCAACTTATGACCCAGTGAGTAATCCTTTTTTTTTTTTGCCTTTTAAACCAACTATATTTACCCACCTAGGCCTTGTAGGCAGACTTGTGTAACCACAGTCGATCAGTGAAATGCCAAATTAAAAATACAGAAGTCTCTAGAGAGCTTTACTGGATATAAAAATAAAGAAAAATCCAGAAAATTTGTAGCATGAGAGTTTTGTCACATTTTATGCATAAAGTCCATAAGACATAATATTATGTACTAATAAATGCTTTAAAAAAATCTAATTAAACTGGAAGCCAGTCCAGGTTTATGGACAGATGCTAGTCTACACATGATAAAATCTACAGCTGAATTTCATCAGTGCCCATATTCAGGGTTCGAGATACACAGGAAATTAGACACATCTGTATTCAGACTTTTACTATAAACATGCGATGCAAGAGAGTGGGTGGAGTTGCCTAGTTATAACCTTAATGTGATTTCTTGGTCAATATAATCCAGATTGACCAGCAGTATAAAGGCCAGCCTAACTGTTTGACAAGTTAGCGTATCCACAATAAGATGATCAAAGTGTCCTTTTATAATCTGCCAAATAATCGAGAGCGGAAGCCATTTCAAGCGACTAATATAATAATTTGTGCTGACACTTATTTGACATCTAGTTCACGATTGCAGTGTTCTCATTTTTATATCATCATCATCATGCTCCTCATTTTTTGTACATAGTTTAGTTTGGTGGCATGGTGGCTAAGTGGTTACTGTAGGTTTCATTCCTGCCTCGGGTCTGTGTGCATGGAGTTTGCATGTTCTCCCCGTGCTTGGTTGGTTTCCTCTGGGTTCTCCAGTTTCCTCCCATAGTCCAAAGACAGGCAGATTAGACTGACTGGCATTTCCGAATTGCCCGTTGTGTTTAAATGAGTGTGAATGTTGTCCAGCGGTCCTACTGCGGTGGTAAAAATGGGAATAAATACAGTGGTCACCGTTGGCCTCCATAGATGCAGTATAGCATATATAGCATACCATTATACACCATAGTATAGTACTTTAATAAAATTTTATTTATATAGTGCTTAACAATGGCATTGTTGCACAACAGCTTTACAGAATAAAAAAGGTACTATGGGACTTTATAACGTACCATATGAGTAGGTAATGTGGCACTTCAGTGGGTACCATGGTAGTACTATGGTGTATTTGACCATATTGTGGTGAATAAAAAGGTGAATAGTAAATCATGGCTTGTCACTTAAGTATCCCATCAGAATTTTTACTATAGTGTGTTCTATAGTTTACTACGGAACAATAATATACCATAGTATTTACTGTGGTACTGCAGACATTATCATGGTAGGCAGCAAAGGAATGCCAGGGTAGGTAATGTGGCACTTCAGTGAGTGCCGTGGTAGTACTATGGTGTGCAGCCCTATTGGATACCACAGTGGCTACCAAAGTTCATCAAGGGGTTTCCACAGCAGACCATCCAACCATCTCAACTTGGCACAGGATTTTACGCTGGATTATCTGGGCTTTGGGACTGGCACTGCATGCAGTGGCTGGGTAGTATGGTTAGGGGCTCGAACCCCGATTCTTAGATCCCCAAATCAACAAGCTAGAGTCTTAGCCACCTGACCCACCACTCTTTCTGATGAAAGTGTTGAGCCTAATTGCCAGAAACGCTTATACTGGATAAATAAGTCCTATCCATGCA
>JAQMYI010000013.1:13982965-14004570 GCA_030014275.1 Clariallabes melas | reverse complement strand
AATTATAGTTCAGTTAAACTGCTAACACTTGCTGCATTGCCAAGCTGTCTTAAAGAGTCTATCCTATTAAAAAAAAAAAAAAAAGGATAAAAAGAGCCATTATATTTGTCAAAGAAAGATCGAAAACAATTTCTTTTCCAAGAGCTACCGTATCTGTAAATACACGCAGCCTTTACAATACAAGGAAGATTCGAGAGGGTGAAGCTTTTCAAGCTGACCAATTTCCCATTGTGAGACTGTTGAGAAGAAACGGTCGTGTTAATGTTTAATCACAAAACCATCCCCAGACTACATGTGTGCTCTTCGTCTCGTCTTTCATTCACAATGTTAGTGGCCAGAACATCTGCTGAGACCATACACTGTAGGTTTCTTATATTGCTTGCTCTGAACATGCTGGATTTAGCACTTTCGCCTTGCATCTCCAGTGTCCAGGTTCGATTCCCACCTTGGGGTTTGTGTGCATGGGGTTTGCATGTTCTCACCGTGCTTGGTGTGTCTCCTCTAGGTGCAAAAGACATATCGGCTAATTGAGGCTAATTGGCGTTCCCAAACTACCTGTAGCGTGCGAATGAGTGTGTGAGTGTTGACCAGAGGGCCTACCACAATCGTAAAAATGGGAATAAACATAATGGTCAACATTGGCCTCCACAGTCCCTAGTTGGACTACAGAGGTTTCTAAATGGATGTAACATGCTGTATGCCATAAAGCTGTTTTCCCGGAATCCTGCTCCTTTACTGTCCATATACAGGAGGTTTTAGCATTTTATTCCACTCCTGTAAAACACTAATATCTGTGGGGGAAAAGAGCTTAAATGCATATGAATGTATTACCATGTAATTATAAGCCATTTTGGGTTTTTCAGCCGAGTGAGGATATATCTCACACTCACACTGACAAACTGTGGGCAGGCTGCCTGTATTTACTGCAAAAAACAAAAAAACAAAACAACAATTCATACCACGCTGCCACACAATTATACATAATTATTGCAATTAGCATGGGTGAACAAAAAAGGCTAAGGCTAACGAAAATTCATGATCTTGTAACAGGGGAAAATGTTTATAGCTTTTCTTTTTTAATTACATGTCATATCATACTTCATATCTATTCATATGCAGTAGTTCAGTAACTATTATAATTAGACTGTGACAGCATTATGTTAATGCCAAGCTAGCAATAGTGCTTTTATGTTTTAGTAAATTACAAAATTACTTTTTTGTTTTAGTAATTCAAGCTTAATATACAGCCAAATAAAGGCATTGACAGACATCTATCCAACACATTGTTTCATAGTTTTACAGTAAATATTTCATTAACAGTTTTATAGTTTACTAGTGTAAGTAACCATCATTGGCGGGAAAACAGCTTGTAAAAATTGTTAAAAGGTGATATTATTATTATTTCAGGTTGCAGCACACATCTGTCTGGTTTTAAACTTCCTGCAGGAAGAATAAACATATATTGATCTGTCCATTCATCTTTGAAGGTTCAGTTTTCATAGTCTACTTTTCTTTTTTCTTTTTAAGTAAGTTGTGCTGTGTCACACTTTTGTTTCTTTTTCTTGACGATTTTGGTAGCTTATAGGTACATTACCGTTGTTCCTGTCTCTTCTGCATACTCTGTCTAGATGAAGTTAAGCTATCGTGTTGATTGGCTCTGTTGAGTGAAGTGTAGAGCCACATCCACCTCAAGGGAAAAACATTAGGAGCAAAAAAAAAAAAAAAGCGCTAGATGACAAAATTTGGCCATACCTGCTCATAACTTCACTTCTACTCAACATTCTGGTTCCATTTATGGTGCATAATTAATTTCAGGCAAAAACATAGATACTACCAAAGTTTCATTAAATTCTGTTCAGCGAGTTTTGTGTGATGCTGTGACAAATTCCTTCTGGACAGACATACAGACATACAGAAAATTTTGAGAGACTGAAGTTCTGACCAACTGATTTCAACCTCTCTTTATTTTATACAGATAAAACTTTTTCAGTTGACTTGAATTCTGGATGTTCAATTATAGCTAAGCCACAGTTCACGCTAAGCTAATGACGGCATGCCTTCCTCATGCTAGTTTATTACCAGCTTAAGGTACAGAAAAGTTGTGAAGTGTTCCATGTGTCTTCAGAAGGCGTTCCACCTGCCCTGTTAGCACTATTGGCTTGTTTTGACTTCTGTTTTAGTTATACTAAGAATGCAGGCTGATTTGCTTACAGTTAGCTGGTTCGTTCCTATGACAACCATGATTCAGAGCCAGACTATAATCTCACATGATTGAAAACATGTTTTCATCTAAACCTCAGACACTGCAAAGCTAACCGCTAAAGCATGTCTCAAACAGATGCTAATTTCTGGATAAGATTTAACAAACCTGTAAGAAAATGTTGTCATTAAAAAAGTTAAAAAAAATTGCCATTCTCTACAGCCCCAATCAGCAGGTGCTATAAACACCAGCCTGATTTTCAATCCTGCAACAACCAGAACTTGCCAACAGCAACAAAATATCAAATAAAACTTTTAACAGGCAAGCTCAACACACTCTTTATTAGCGAGCCAAGAGCTAGCGCTGGCACTGTTTTCGGAAGTTTCTGATCGAAATGATCTCAACTGCACCAGCGTGAAGTCCGCAACCGGTGCAGTTCCCTCCAAATCGAATGCCGTTAAAATATCCCCTCATCTCTTCAGTCCAAATGGACCTAATGAACCTGACTCTAGGCTAATGCTAACATGCTAATACCCGCTAGTGTGGTTTTGGAAAAAACACAAGTGTTACACACTTGTTTCTCCCACTTTCGTTCCGAGGCTGGGTTCGGCCAAACCACCATGAGGTCAGTCCAAACAATTCTGTTTTGCCTAGTTACCGTGTCAGCTAACACTGTTTGAAAGAGTCACTCATTCCTTTTTGGTGGGAGCATGCTGGGAAAATGACAATCTGTGGGGAGGTCACGGTCCAAGGTGTCGGATAAATATGAACGTTTCCATTTCTAAAATATCCTTAGCCCTAATTTTATAGATGTTATAGAGTGGAAATAGTTATAGCCTGGCCACATTATGATGATCTAATGAGTGAAAATATGTTTAGCATTGGACTATTACGGTGATTATCATATTAGCAGTATCATAATCATTACCCGTATCACTTCGCGTACTAATGAAAATGATAGTCACTCGCTCCATTTCTGCTGTCGGCAAGTTTCATTCAGGACACCATATTTCAGTTGGATTAGCAAGACAGGCCAAGTGAAACAGGAGGTAATGCTAAGTTCAAAACCTCCAGCTGAGAGAACGACTTAGACACTTTACCATGAGTTCCACACATCATTAATGTAATACTCACCTGTTCAGTGTCTTCATAAGGAAGAGAGTCATCATTCACGCTTTGTCCCTTTATCAAGAAATTATGGAGATATGAAATGAGAAGTGGTAATGCTAGAGTTCCTACTGTATTTCTTATAGATTGCTTGCTTTGTTTCTTAAAGGTTCTGTGCCAAACCCTACAACAAAGGGTTTTCCAATCAGACAGTGTTTTTTAACATCACACGGAGTCATGTTCCCACTAGGTCATCAAAAAGTATAAGCAACAGGAACTTGGAACACTTGGAACGCAGTATAAACTGGGGAAGTCATGTGTAGTATTGTCTTCCTATCAATTTTCTTTTCAGAAAAAAATCCGGTGAGGACGTGTTCGAAGCAGGATGCAGGAAGATAACGACAGCATTGACCACTTTACACTGTTTTTAACATTGTCTTCATTTACATATTGCAAGAATGTCACAGAAGAGAAAGTTTGGCTGACTGAGTTGTCAGGAAGTTAGGAACCTAGGAAGTTCCCACGTTGATCTATTCAGGCTTCTACTATGACTATGGTAAGGCCCATGCCACATTGCAGAAGATGGCTTTAAGTTCATATTATGGTTTTCTGGTGCATCATGTTATCAGCATGTCTATGTCACATTCAGGGAATTTAGCATTTAGTGAGGATGAGCATGATCAGGTGCGTGATAGGAATTTAGTGACAACATGGTAGACACATTGAGAACCTGTGGCGAAGAAGTAGTAGGAGCTTGATAAATTGCACATTTTTCCATTTTGAACTCGTTCCCGCTACGTTCCTCGATATTTTTACGATGCAGTGGAAACTTCATTGTCATTGTTGGATAGTGAACGTGATATTAGGAAGCTAAACTGTTTAAAGAACCCTTGAGGAATACTTATTCCAAGAATGGACAATTTCAGACACTATCCTGCTGCGGCACTTTGTGGGTTTTGACAAGTCTGGAAGTACAGTACTGTGTATGGCTGAACTCAACAAACTTTGAACCATGAAGTGGATAGAGGTCACTTAGGAAAAAGGATAAATCCCCAAAGAACCCTAAAGAAGTCAATGGTCGTCCTTCTGGAGGAAACCGTATACAGTAGGTCAATGTAAAGCCATCAACTAGAAGCTTGAATTCGTGGTTAAAGGTCTGTTCACAAGGTCATGAGTTCAAATTCTAGTCATGGTAGATCCTTGAGGAAAGCTCTTAAACCTTCTCTGGCTGAAGGACACCTCTGATTGCTGACCCATGGACAAAACACATCCGAACATGAGGATCATATCCAAAACTCCACAAGCTCATGGGAGAAATGCAACCAGGTGAGCTAGCAATCTAGGATATGCGAAAGGAAAGAAACGATAGAGTTATTGCATATGAGTTTGTTTTATAGTAAGCCATTTATCTTGTACATACATTTTAGCAGGCAGCATTTCATCATTTCTCTCTCTCTCTAAGACAAACTCACCCACATACGCATATCTTTTGCTACACTTTCTTTGTAGAACATCTGGACAAATCCTAACCTGAACTAGCCGGATTAATCCCATCCATATTGTTTTTACCGTTCATCATCATTGAAGAATAACATTTGATTACCTCTGCTTTTTATGCAGTGCAGGTGCTTTGCGTGGTGGACGGCTAAAGTGGAAAGATCCAGATGGTAGATAGTGTTCCTTGTCCAAAATGTTTCCTTCCCTCAGAGTAAGGAAGAAGAAGAAAAAAAAGCCAGCACTTCAACTCTGACCGTTATGGCATTTTCATTAGTTTAGTTTATTACTTTGTACAGTCTGACATGGGTAACAGTGCCACAACTCATGCACACACAGCACATTAAAAATGGATGAGGAAAACAGGAATGTTTAAGAGACCCAGGAGAACAACGGAGCTGTTGAACACCTGTTCGGTCTGCTACTGGGAAGATTTAAGGATATCTAGTGTGTGTGTTTTCTCGGAGAGCGCGGGGGCCGTTCGGAGAGCAGTGTTGTTGTGGCGCTGTGCGACCGTGAGAAATGACTGGGGAAGGAGAAAAACAAAAGAGGGCCATTAGACAGGGGGTAAAGGGACAGCAATCGCCCGCAGCGTCCGATTCAGATCGCTCTAGTGTGTTTTAAGAAATTGGGAAATGAGCGCAAAGCTAAGGTGGAAGCACAGATTAAAACCAGCAGCTGGGTTTAATGATAATGAGCTTCATGCAACTATGTTATGCATGATTTAAAAATATAAAATCATTAAAAAATGACACAAATATTAAACATAAAAGGTACGTTTTAAATTATATTATAATTTTTATCAAATCTTAAAACTGCATGTTTGTGTTTTAATACTAATACTACTACTACTACTAATTATTATTATTTATTATTATTATTATTATTATTATTATTGTTATTAGCCAATAGTCTGGATTTCCATGCTGCTTTATGACAAATCAGCACAGCATAAATAAAATGTACTGTAATTGATTTAAACTCGTTCCACATTACAAATATGCCGTAAAAGGCGATACAAATTATTTTATTATATAATGAGAAATTATTGAAATTTAAATACGAAATTTGCCGAATAACTACAAATCTATAAATCTCGTCATCCAGACTGCTGCGTCGACCCCATACCCATACGTACAACCTGAAAAGACACAACTATACAAGACGCACTCATAAAAAAGTCTACACCCAGAAGTGCATAGCTATTAATATCAACGCAACAAGATGGAGAAACTGGAGCTCAAGAGTTCAGCGCAAGTCTTGCACAATAAAGCGGGATTAACCAGAATGAGATACAGATGCCGTAGAAAATATGTCTGTCGACACATCCTGTATCCTTCCTCTCCTCGACGTGTCGGATAAACCAGAATCAGAACAATACTGCGCTTAGTCACTCAGATGTAATTACAGACTCTTTGTTGCAGAGCATCCAATAATATCAGTCATGCTGGGTAATGAGGGTCAGAGCACTGGCAGACATCATGAGACACGTTCACACGGGCCAGTGGTGTAGTTTGAACCTCCCCCTGAAATGGTTTTTACGACAGTTCCAAATGGGTGTTTAATATAACTCACCGTTGAAAAACGTTGCTTTGCGCAATGATTTGTGCTTTAGTGTTCCTGGATGGAAATCAGGTCATTCATTGACGACCAAGCACTATGTTGAAACAAGGGTAACCAGAATCGTGTATTTTTTTCTCCGGATCAGGGTTTAAAAATATAAATTTTAGTAGAACTTCATAATACAGTATAAGTATTATATTTCCTACGCTTATTACCGTTATTAATTTAATCAAGTTGGTGGTTTTTGAATTCAGCATTTTTCAGCATCCTAAATTCCTTCCTTGCTACAGTACACAACCCGAGCATGACTTGGGAATTAAAGTTAACAAGGCCAATTTTAAGATCTTTTAAACAGTACCATAGTACTTATTTTCTGATATAGGACATGCATGACACTATGTTACATGGATCTACCATGGTACATACTTTGGTACAACGGTACATGGACTATAGTACGCTACATGGTTCTACCATGAACTGTAGGATGGTACAAACAGTATACAGTAGTAGGATACTGTCAAAAATATGTTATACAAGTTTATGTACTCTGCAGTGCCATGGTAAAATATCTAATTGATACTATACCATACCAGCAGTCTGTACTAACATATCTAATATGGTACAGTATGTACAAACATATATTAGATACATGGTATGCTGAACTTCAATCAATCAATTCTGTTATGCATCATGATTCTTTTGTGTGGCAGTTCATGTATCGTCACATTGGCTCCACAATCAAAGTCCTAAAATACATTTTTCATTTATATATGTTTGCATTTGAAGGGGTAAAATGTTGCCATTCCTCTATAATCCTGCATGTGGCACACTCTAAACTATTCACACAGCAACTTGGGAAAAATATATATTTTGCATCGGAATATCGCAATATAATCGTATCGGGTCGTCCCTGTATCCCAACCTATTGCCTACCATGGTAATGTCTGCAGCGCCGCAATAATACTATGGTATATTATTGTACCATAGTAAAACTTTCTTATGGGATACTATATTGGCAAACCACGCTTAACTGTTTACTTTTCATGAACCAGAATTAGGCAACTGTGGCCTAAATAAGTAAGGCGGGAAAATGTTTTCATAAAAACTAGCAAAAACAACACTACTCATAGACAACTTTATTGTCAGCACCTGTATACCTGCTCATTCATGCAATTATCTAGTCTGTCAATCAAGTGCCAGGAGCACAATGCATAAAATAGTGTCAAATCATGCAGATTCCGGTTAAGAGCTTCGTTTCACATCAAACGTCAGTATGAGGGGAAAGAAAATGTGACGGTTATGGCTTTGACCATGAAATGGTGGCACGGCACGTTTCCACAGGCAGGCTGGTGATCTCCTGGGATTTTAATACACAACAGTTTCTAAAGTTTAGAAATGATAGTGATCAGTGGGTGGAAATGTCTTGATGGGAGAATATCCAAACTGGATTAATCTGACAGACAGGAAGCAGAAACTCAAATAATCGCATCTCAGGACACTCAAAACATTGTGGTGAAGGAGCGGAAAAGGATACCGCTACTGATAGCCAAGAACGAGAATTTGAGTAAGCAAAGGATCCAAACTGGACAGATTTAAAATCCCATAGGAAATTTCACCATGGTGTGTAATAAATATATATACACATCATGGTGAAACAATGTTTTTGTTTAGTATAGCACCACTACATCTATGCATCATTAACTAAATGCCATTGTGTATGTTGAAACTCTTAATACTACATACAGAAATATGGTACTGCCTGTACTACACCATACCAGTACTATGTACTAATATATCTACTATAGTACAGTATGGACAAACATACCATATTATGGTATGCTGGCTGTCCTTTGGTATCCGCCCACTGAAGTGCCACATTACCTACCGTGGTAGTTTATAAAGTCCTCTGGTGAATACCAAGGTAATATCTTAAGTACTACAGTATATTACGATATATATAAATAAGTGCCACATTTACCATAATAAAAATGTCTTATGGGTTACCTAACCACACTGGGAAAAATCTAATGGATGAATGCTATAATACTATATTATATACAGTATATAATAAACAGGAATCCTTTGGGTCAGATTTCAGATTTTCTTACACAGTTATATGATGTTGCTTTTGTATTAATTCCTCATGCTACCAAATTAACAGATTTTACAGCCCAACATTGTTTCAAGCAGTGAAGCAAAATGCAATTTCACAATTTAAGCCTAACGCTTTATCAGCCACCTAGACTGCAAACAAATTCTCTTCGAAATGTTGCATTAAAATCAAATTGACAAATTTATGGCACAATAAACACCCTTTAAATATGTGATAAAAGTAATGCCTCAGGCCTGTTACACATCCGTTTATTAAAAGCAGTAAATATTAAACAGCCGCATGCGATATTCCATCCGTATTGGGGGAGAAAAAAAAAAAAAAAAACAGTATAAACAATGACTTCTAAAATTTCGCCAGTTCTGTGGATGATGTCGTGCTTGCCTTGGGTTTTTATTTTCCATCCGTGACCTTTAAGCAACCGTACTCCGCTGTGGTCAACGGCTGCGCCAAACTTCCTCTTTTTCAATCTAATGTTAATGACAGCTCGTCATGGATGGCACTAATTCTGATTTCACGAAATCCGATTCCCAGTTTGAGGTTATGTCTCTCTCAGCCTTCCTCGAGCTGGATCAGTTCAGATGAAACAAACCCAAAAAACTGTTTTGCTTTGAGGAAAAAATCCAAAGTGGGGTTTATCCGCCGTCTGAGGTCATGAAACAGGTTTGAAATTCTGTTGTTGGTGGCAAGCCATTAACAGGTTGCCTGATTTATGGTCCTGTTGCTTTAAAAACCTTGACAAGTGATGGAGTAGCTTCACAGATCAAATCAAACACAATGAAGTGGTGTAATGCCGCTCAACTCAAGGTCCAATAACAGCATCTTATGAAGCATTTTATTTCTCTTATACCAAAACTATGTTTCAACTGTGTTACAATTGCAACGTTTATTAATCTTTTAAAAATATTTTACAAGAACGATTTCTTTTGTACTTCACTCGAGCCTTCTTTCAAAAATGCACTACACAACAGTTATACACAAATATGAACTATGCGGACAGATATGACAGCCGTTAAATGTGCTACTTTGGTGATAATATTTCATCTTCCCCATTTTTCCCTTACTTGTTTGCATGGTTAACAAACATACTCTCACTGTCATTTGGTGCCATCCTGAATTTTGTTAAAATTTGGAAATGCTCTTCTTTGATGGAGGAAAATCCATTCGTCTTGCCTCCCATTGAATCACACGAGTATGAGGAGATAATAATGTACAAGGGTGAGTCAAAAATGATCCGCCTTTTGGCTGTAGAATGTATTTTAATAAACTTTTAGACAGGCAAATACTTCATTATTCCACATGATCTACATGTTTTCAATACACTTTGTTTATCTGTCAACGAGCTGCGAGCCATGAATGCACTGTTGTCTTCGCTTCTTCTTCAGAAGTGTAACTTCATCCTCGTTGGGCTGCTTTCAGGGGACCAAACAGATGAAAGTCCTATGGAGCGAGATCAGGACTATATGGAGGATGCTTTAACACCTCAAAATGAGTGTCGACAGTGTGGACGGAACTGTATGGACATGCAATGTCATGCAAGATCACAACGCCCTTGGATAGCAGTCCTCTGCGTAGTAGTCCTCTTCAATAACCATCACGCTGTAACGAGCACTGTAGATTGTTGAACCTTTTTCCTGGGGGTGTTCCAATACTTCTGGCCCTCTTGGAGAAGCCCAAAAAACTGTAAGCATTGATGAATTTTCCAGCTGATAGTTGACTTTTTGAACTTTTCATACTCTGCTGCTTATTCTCAAGCTCGTAGTGATGAAGCCATGTCTCGTCACCAGTAATGATTCTCTTTAAGAAACTTTTACCTTCCATACACTACCGGTCCAAATTTTGTTTGGAGATATCCAAATGACTCCACACAAAATAATGAATAAATACAGGCACCATGTACACCTTGGAAGTTTTGGAACCAAGCTTAACCTCTACCAAAGTGATGTTAAGATCAAAGTGTGGAGAAAGAAATTCTCTACTTGGGATTCAAAACATAAAAGCTCATCAGTCATGCACGGTAGAGGTAGTGGCATGCCACTGTGTAAAACACTTTCGGAATATATTCCCCGCAGGCATTACTTAATGCCTGTGTACAGAAGTATAATAATAAAAATAATAATAATAATAAAAGTACTACGGTAACCTGACGAAATTCAGACGTCTTGTTTTGGAACAGTTTATCCAGTCCTCCGAGCTACACGACTAAACACTAAAATGCCTGAAGGGGTAATGCTGCATGTCAAATAAATGTGAAAAATTGGAAGCAATTATAGTTTACGCTGCCATAATTCATGTGACATCATTTCATAGTTTCCCTCCTCTGAAACCATTGCTGAACAGTATCGTTTAACAGGAACTGTGAGTTTTCCCACGAATGTGTCCCTTCCGCCAGCTGTGCCGGATTCTCAGAGTGTTTTTTTCTCACAATTATTCAAAAAAAAAAAAAAAAGCTAAAAACAAGAAATCTTAATATAAGCATTTATCATGCATTTGATATTATAAGGGTGAAAAAAAAAACCTATTTCAGTATTATTCTTATTTAATTTAAAATCCCTCCTTCAAAGTCTTTTTTTCTTTCATTTTGAGGTTTTGGGCTTCACATAGCATAGAGTATTTGCTTTAGGAATTATTACTTTTTCCCATATGCTTTTGTGTTTTTTGAAATTCAACAGCCCGGCACTGAACGCGACCGCAGCGGCCGCTCACTCAGCAGTTTTATAACTCATCTATAATTTTCATAGTTATTGTGCAGGGTTCAGTCTATCGTTTTCTCAGAAATAAAAAAATAAAATAAAAAAATAGAGAAAGAAATCTCATGTGAATGCTGGAACTGCGACCACCCAAACAAAGCATCCGTGGTGGATTCCGAAACTGGCAGAAAGCATTTAGATGATGTTAAAGACTTTTATGAGAGATTGTGGTCTTGTTAGCATTCCTGTAGGGCACTCGGCGATGTGTCTGTAGAATGTTTTGGGAAAACTGGTGGAAAAATGCAATAGAGATGTAGAACGTGTGGAAAGTATGCTCACGAAATAAAAATAAAAAAAATAAAATGAAGCTTGGAAAGGGCGAAAAAAAAATTCTTGTCGCTTCTTATTTGCTTTAAAAGATCCTCACTTTTGGCAGAGGAAGTCCTACACATGTTGGTGCTTTCCTGATTTAACAAACATCACAATCACAGGTGCTCTAATAAGCATCATTCATGTTGGTTCAGAGAAAAATACTAAAGGTGCAGATGCGACTGAACCCTGAACCCCCAGAATCCACTTACACTCATAACTTTTTTCAGCTTCGCCCGTCAAGGGGTCGCCACAGCGGACCATCCGATCCGCACACAACTTGGAACAAGTTTTTATGCCGGATGCCTTTCCTGACACAACCCTCCCATACTGTATGACAGCAGGGCTTGAACCCGGATCCTCAAATCCCCAAAAATCAATAACCTAGAACCTTAGACACTACACCCCTACTGAAACCACTTACACTAATGTATTGGAAAAATAAGCTTCCATGCACAATAATAATGATTTATTATTATTATTATTATTATTATTAATAATAATAATAATAAATGTTATTATTGTTATTATTATTATTATTATTATTAATAATAATAATAATAATAATAATAATAATAATAATAAATATGTTTTTTATTTTTATTATTATTATTTTTATTATTATTATTATTATTATTATTATTATTAAGATGGACTCTGGTTTGACTTTAAAGTCTTCTTTAGTTTGTCAACAGCCCTTGAGATAGGGGTTGGCAATGGATGACTGCTTCAAGCTTTAAGATTTCATTACATACTCCAGTGATTACTCCCTAACTACAGTAATAGGTCATTGTTAAATTTGAATTTGATGCGGCCTGCTTACAAATTTATGTTGCCCTTTCATAAATGCTTAATTTTTGGAAGAAAAACAATAGCAAGTCTTCGTAATAGGGGCAGATATGTGTGGTGTCATGGCATTGGGTGGAGGGCCAGCCTTTTCAGAAAAAAAATCCCAAGTAGAAGTCCTTTGGTGTATACAGTATATTTAAGGACATTATGATGTCAAAACACTGGTTAACACTGGTATAAACCATACATGCACACGTACAGGAAACTGCTATGTAGATTTAAACCTAAACCTGGTCGATTTGTTCACAAGCATTTCAAACTGCCCTTAAATACAAACTGTTTCTTGATTAATTTGGGTAAGAATTACCAACCTGGTCTTGTCAGATGCTATACTGTATGGCAACCATAACAAGATATGGACATTTTTCATTAGTAACGCAGTATTTACTGGTGCAGCATAGCAAACAAACACATAACTATAAAAATATATGTGGCCTTAAATCAGGGTATGGTCATTACCACTAAGATTAAACTAAAAAGCTTGGAGAAAACACAAAGCCATAAAAACTGAGCAAACCATGCTGTGTTGGCTCTTTTGGTGATCCAACTTAAAGTTAAACACTGCACAGGGTTATTATCTTAATTCTGTACAAGGATATATCTACTGTTACCCAAGGCAAGGACAGACAATACTAAAATGTGTAGTACTGGGGATTCTCCTAGATCAGAACATAGTATCTGTGGCTTCAATTATTTTTTGTTTTATTTTTATATAGGAAACGCCAAGTGCTTTCTTGTGAAGCACCATTTCCCCCTAAAATTGTTTAACCTACAAGGAGCGTCAAACTTGGACTTGGATGAAATTTCTAGTGAATGATGGCATAAAACTGATTGGCATTTACATAAGACTTAGATGCAGTAAAACATTTTAATGGTGCAAACATTTTATAAAGGCCATATGTCCATGAATGACGAATGGCTCAAAGTCCATTGCGGTCGTTCCTGTGTACATTCAACGAGTTGAATGCCTGATCCTTTAAAATCAGTTAACTGTCGCTAACTTGCAGAAGCAATGCATCTGTTTGTGGGAACAATCATTCACCAATACCACTCAGCTGCGAGTTACTGCCATATCCCTCATACAGTACAATCAGGATCTCAATCCATTAAATTGAGCCATTAAAGGAGTTCCTGGGAGGAGGCAGTCTGACAATGTCTCTGGCGTACTGAGAAACCTTTCTACCTTGATGGTATCCAAGCACTGGGATAAGTGTATTTGTATAGCAGGGGATTATATAGGAAGTTGTTTTTTTATGCTCTGTTATTCTGCACATGTAAAATTCCTAGTTTGACTTTTCACCCCTCATTGAACATAAATGGTGGACAAGAAAAGCAAACCAAATAATGGTTGATTTCGAGTTGAAATTCTTCAAGCTTGGCCATGATTGGCACCAAGTATGTAAATGGCATCTGTAGCACTTAAGGATGAGGCTGAGGTCTAAACAATTTGCAGTGGTAGATTTTGGGTTAGTGGTAGATTTTGGGTAGTTAGAGATTTGGGGTAGTGGTAGATCAATAGTTCAGGTTTTGTGATAAGAGTTAAATTCCCACTCATTAGTAAAACACGCTCAACTTCTCAACTCTAGTTGGAATTGGACTGTATCCTTCTAGTCTTCTTTTGCATTTAGCTATCAGATAATTGAAATAAGATCTAGAGCATTATCGATTTACCTTTACAGAAAAAAAATAAATCTAATTTCTTAACCGTATGGCTGAATGAGGCTTGGATGTTAAACCATCCACTAAGGTACAAAAATGCCTCTCATTCAAACCCACAAAGATTCCTGGTCTTGTGTGGTTTGAGGCGCATAATGGAAAAGTCCAATATTTTTTCATTAAGGTAAAAGCCAATGTGTGCTACACCTACACATGCGGTTGTCCAAGTAATGAACCTAAGAATAAAGGAGGCCTAAATTCAATCTATTTGTTTACTCTAGGACAGATTCCTGACCACACTGACTTCAGGCTCACCTCTCCTGCAGTCCACAACCCTCAAACATTCAAGATTTCCTGCAGCTCCCTCCTTTTCCTTGGCGTTCAGATTTCTATTTTTCTCAAACTCAAACAGCCACCCGGACTTGCCACCTCCCTCTTTGTTTGACGGTCCTCTATCATGGCTCAGGAGACCGACCCCCCCCTCCATTCCGGGAGCCGCAGCAATGGCATAATTACCATGTTAATTCTGGAACGCACACAAAGGGATGTTCTTGCCAATCTATCAGACTATCAATCTACCTATCAGCTCAGGCCACTCGTTATTAAACGGGAAGCATAATTGAGTGTAATTAAAAGCCGCTCTAAGTGCTGTAATTAACGTCAGTTTTTGAGCGCTAAAAGGACCTCGGGAAGAATAATGGTTCCCTGCAGTTTGGAGATGAAGACCCAGAGAAAACCTCAACGATGTTGAAGAGCAATTAGCGGGCCATCCGAACAAACAATGCTAGTGGACATAGAGAGAGAGAGAGAGAGAGAGAGAGAGAGAGAGAGAGAGAGATGGTAAACGAGCATGAATAATTGTCCCAGTTTAAAGGCTCCTCACAAGGAGAAATGATTCAGGAGTATTAATTCAGATTCATGATGCTCTCGAGATCGACCTTTAGATTATCGCCGTCAAGAGTGTCTTCGGAATGTCGAGTTCACCCAAACAGACTGCAAATTATTCAACAAATTAAGAGGAAATGGTGTTCAAATTAACATTAGCAGGGATTTTTTTTCCCATGTTCTTATAACCATTGGCACTTTCCACATTTCACACCCGACACGGAACAATAAAGCGCTAGCTGGAATCCTGGAGACGACTGCAATTTCACACTTGCTGAGTGTTATTTCACTGTGCTGTAAAATATAGCCCGTTACCTTATTTAACCTCCTGGGTCTTAGAGCTAGCTGATTTATTCTAATTTTCCTGCTGTGGTTTCTCACAAAGCACTGGAATCAATTGCATCGTTTATCCCCTCCTTTTCCCCTCACCTATACGTGCACAGGGCATTTTTGTGATATTGAAAGAGCACTAAAACAAAAATGTCTACTTTTAATACCTCATCTTTTCAATTGTGAAACCATTGTAATGTCTAACATTTACCAGGGTTTCATTGGATAGCCCCAGACTTAAAACTATTACACATACGCACAAGAATACACCCAGTGTTGAAGCACCAGTCACTAGATTTAAGGAATTCAAAAAAGAGAGATGACACCATTAAAATATATATATGAATGACATCATTAGAGAGTGGTACAGAAGATAGCATTGCCATGTCAAAGCTTCAGGGTTACTGGTTTTATCTTGAGCTTGGGTTATAGTCTGTGATTCACATGTTTGCCCTTTGTCTGAATTTTGTTTCCTCAAATCATGCTAGTAAAGTAAAGGTACCTAGGAAAGGTGAATGAATGAATGAATGAATGAATGAATGAATGAATAAAAAAGTTACAGCGGCAAATCACTCATCATCCTATCTTCAAGAATGGTTTAAGTCCATCCTGGAATTTTAAGTCCAGAGCCCTTGAGGAAGGCCCTTAACTCTAATCTGATTTACCTCAAAGTTGAAATGAAAAGGGCCCTTGAGGAAGGCCCTTACCTCTAATCTGATTTACCTCAAAGTTGAAATGAAAAGGGCCCTTGAGGAAGGCCCTTAACTCTAATCTGATTAACCTCAAAGTTGAAATGAAAAGGGCCCTTGAGGAAGGCCCTTAACTATAATCTGATTTATCTCAAAGTTGAAATGAAAAGGGCCCTTGAGGAAGGCCCTTAACTCTAATCTGATTTACCTCAGATGAAATGAAAAGGGCCCTTGAGGAATGGCCTTAACTCTAATCTGATTAACCTCAAAGTTGAAATGAAAAGGTCCCTTGAGGAATGGCCTTAACTCTAATCTGATTAACCTCAAAGTTGAAATGAAAAGGGCCCTTGAGGAAGGCCTTTAACTCTTATCTGATTTACCTTACAGTTAATTAAATCAAAATTAGACACTGAAATGAACAATTCTGAGTGGGAATGCAACCCAGTGATGCTCTCTGTATATGTTTAGAATACAGGCTGGGAGTTATTGCCACATGCCGAGTACAGTCTTGACCTCGCTCCAAGCCATTTCAAAATGGCTAGTGGAATGCTGGGATAAGTGCATTAGTGTACAGTAGCAGGGGATTATATACAGTATATATAAAGGTAGTTTTTACACTCATAACTGTATTCTGTTATTCTGCACAACCACAAGTCCCACTTTGACTTGAACCCCTCTTGTATTTTGTAACGAATTTGGGTTTATTTCTCAAAACTTGAATCAACTAGTGTCACCTAATTTAAACCTAAAAGCTCACCCACAGGAAAACCCTCAGGAACTCCAGTTCCAACCAAGACTTCTAAAAAGCATCATATCTATGATCATAAGAATTATTTAAAACTTTGCATGAACTTTACAAGAATAAAATACACAGTAAAGGAAAAGATTAGAGTGAGCGTTTTAATGTTAATGGTCGTGTTACTTCAAAAAAAAAAAAAAGTGCATTCAACCATGCTCTGGATTCCAGGTATCCAGTATCGTTACTGTGAAGACAATCAAAATCAGGTTCAGTGGAGATTTACAAGTGACATATTCTACCTTCTTGCATTGTCGGGATCTTCCATCTGTGGTAAAGCATTCACCCTTTTTTCACCTGACATGACGGATGATTGTCTACTTATTCTAGCCAACTCTAAGTCTAAGTGTTTTAAATGTGCAGAGTGGAAACCCTCAAATGTAAAGCCAGCTTTCTGATATTTTATATCACCATTGGTAAGAATCACTAGAGTGCATCTGAGAAGTCTGAGATCCATATATATAGCTGACTACTGGACGAATTCCAAACCACATGGCTTCACCGCTTGTCTCGTTCCATTCCACGGCACTTAAACATATAGTTTTGCCTGAAGATTTCTTCTAGTTCATTTGCTTTCTTTGGCTTTTTGCTTCCTATAATTTCTAATTTAAAACGGCCACCCAGTTCGAGCAATAGATCTTTCCTGCTCTACGCCCTGGATGTCCATTTCAGGGCATGCAAACGCAATTTGACACACAACTATTCGTCCTACCTGGCGAGTTTATGGAGGAAACTGATATTGAGACCTGAGCTCGGGATCGAATTGGAAACCCCGGAGCTGTGAGACGGCACGGCTACCCACCGCATGGCTGTTATGCACAGCGCAATTAACTGCAGCGCTGTTGTTTCTAGAATAATAATGATTTTTCATTTTAGAAATGCATAAAAAAAAATACTATTATAAAACAATACCAAATGATGAAAGAACACTAGAGCTGGTTGTTTGCACAATCAGCCGGCTGGACTAAAATATTGCTCTCAGCAACACAGGTTTTGTTAACGATTAGGATATTTTGACAAAATACATTTATATATCCATGTAGTGGAACTAATGATCTTTAAGTTAAACATTTGAACCGCGTCATGCACTATATCCAGTTTCACACAGCCCCTAATACAGTATATACAATAGTGTTTGTGTAAGATCAATCAAAACCTGCCAGAAACATTACTTTAAAAGTACAGTTAAATGTGGTGGTGGTCTTTATTTTGCAAGTTCATATTCAGGAAAAGAGTTTTTTTCTTTTTCTCAAAATTAGTTGGCTGTTTATTACAATAATAATTAAAGGATGTTCATGCATGAAAAATAAAAACAATGCTATTTAATCAAACGGTTTCCTTTGTAATTCCAATAAGCCTGGGCGTTTCATAGTGAGCATTTAGTCCATAATCAGCAGCAATAAATTTGGATCTTGATGGAATAATGTCTAATTACACTTTAAACAGTGAATATTTGCATAAAATAAAGCTGAATGCATAAATGAAAAATGCTAATTTGATTCTCCTTGGAGTTGAACAGCTTCTCTGTAAAATGAACATTCAGTGACAGTTAAGAAATTTGGTGTGACTCTAGATCTTTGGTTTACCATCGAATCCCTATGCGGTGGACCTCCCAGACTCTTTGTTTAATCAAAATAGGAAATAAGAGTTTGATGGAGTTTACGCAACATCTGCACAACATTTTACGAAACTCAATGACATTTCAAAATGACAGAAAACTTAGGTAGAACATTCTGGTTAGGGACTGGACAGAACCCAAGTCAATTCACAGTTTCCATTTACAGCTTCCTGTCAGTGCATAATAGTTAAGCTAGTATGAAACTATGGAACCATGGACGTTTACTATACCAGATCAATCTAACTTTGACTCAACTTAAGTTATGTCCAATCAAAAACAAGTATGGGGTCTCTTCTTTTTCCATTATGTTACAAATGCAATCTTTCTGTTTTGTGAAATTTGTGAAATACCATTTACAAGGTCACGGGATGCCTGGAGCCTATTCCAGGGCAATCGGCGTACACCCTGGACGGGGTGCCAGTCCACACTCATTCACACAATCCAGGCAATTTAATTAGCCTAATTTGTATGTCATTAGACCGTGGGAGGAAACAAGTGAACATGTACAGCACTCGGAGAACGCACAAACTCAAGACAAGAACCGAGACAAGAATCGAACCCTCAACCCTGGAGGTGCAAGGCAACAGTGCTAAAACATATTTAACCTGTCATTAGTTTTGAGACTTTTGTGTTTTAAATACACTTTTCCAATATTTACCAGTAACCCATCAAACATTTGGACGTTTGATGACCGTTGATGTCCCTCCGACACGTCCCGTCATGGTTGAAAAAAGTTCCAAAATGAAAGCTGAACGAACGTCTTTGATGTTATCTGATTCTAAAGAGCTGTCGTCAACGATCATCAATCATCTAAATGTTTGCTGGGAGAGTATATATTGAACAATACCTAGCTAAAGGTCAAAGTAACAGCTGTACATGCAACCCCAGACAACACAAGAACATATCTGAATGCATTTTTAGGAAATGTTCTGTGCAACATATTTTTACCAATTTATGCCGTCCTACCGCGGACCAGTGTTTGCTTGCAAGTCACAAAATGAGGGTTTTGCTTTTCCAGTGGTTGGACTCCCAATACTCCTGCTCCAACACTGCTTTTGTTTGTGCTTGTGCATTTTAACAATATCCATGTAAAGAATAGTTCATATTTCATTTTTTTTTATATAATAAATGACTGAAAATAAATACACAATTAATCACTGGAAATCCATTTAAATGCATCTGAACATATAATTAATCACAATATAAAAAAAAACAAAAACAAAAATAAAAAACCTAAGCTTACTATTATAAATACACAAGCACGGATCAAAAAGGTCATTAAAAAATGCTTAGCTTTTTCTCCCCAAGGTGTAAAGCTGAGATTCTTTCCTGTTGGCTTGAGGCTGATTAATGCATTTGAAACAAGGAAAGTATGTATTTGCAGGTGCAGGGCTGGGAATCAATCATATGATGAGGTAATGCTGAACAAGACGGAAAGAAATACACATTCTCGCCCTCTTTCACTCACACACACACTGTGATTCCGTTTCGCCACATGGGGTTCACTTCCTCTGGATCCCCTAAATGCGCTGGTTCATTCCTTCCAGATGCCGTCCTCTCTCTCGCCTGCCGGCTCTGCTCTCCCCAAGGCTACAGCATGATTCAGCTCGATGAGCATTTACAGCAGGGAAAAATAATACACACGTTACTATTTAGGCCCAGCTGTCGTAATGAAAACACTGTAACTAGCTGAGCTCTGACACAGACATGTGCTGGTCTAAATCAACTCCTTGAGAGCAGATGAACCGAATTTCAATGCTGTTTTAATACGTGAAGAAAAGAAACCTCGCGTTACCATGTAGCCCGAACTCCGTAGACTCCGTAATGTACAGAATCTGTTAAACTAACACATGCACACACTGTAACTTTAACTAGCTCTGCTCTGGTGCTAGCATGTCCTGTGTCAGTGAAGCCCACAAGTTCAACCGAGGTCAATTTAAACTTCAGTTTGAACAGGCTTAACTAATTACACACTGGCATTTCGGCTAATCTGTAATGCAAACACTGTAACCTACGTAGGTTTGCTCTGGTGCTAGCATGCACAGTGTCAGTGTCGAATGAGTTCCGCAGGTCCGGACTTACAGTCATTTAAACAGAGCGGCGCTCTTTAATGTGGGGAACAACACATAGGCGCATTTAAAGTAATTAAAACACTGTATCCATTCTCGCCATACGGTACTGCTAGCATGCACAGTGTCAGAGCATGATTAACATTGACAGTACGAATGTACCACAGGAGGATTTAAAAACAGGGCCAAAATAATAAACTAGTTACGTTTAATGCAAAGTTAGCATAAGGAAAGCACAGATTAGCTTAGTCCAAATGCTACAGTATTGCTGTTCCAAATGTAAGCCGGAAAATATACATGATATGTTAGACGAAGTTAACGTAAATGTAAACACAACTAGCTTAGTCCAAATGCTATCATGCACAGGCTCAACCGATAAACCAATATATATAAACCAATATTACTCTTTTGCCAAATCTTACATAATAAAAACTAGATTGGTTTAATAACTCAGTTCCTAAATTTTATATGTATCATAATGTATTATTAATGTATAATATGTATTATAATGTGGTAAGCTGTACTACATACTGTACCGTGGTATTGCCATGGTACTTCGGGCTTTATCACGGTAGGCACTAGATGACTTTATAGAGTACTGTGGTACTCCAGTGGGTCCTGTGGAAGCACTTCTGTTCTACTTAATACCATGGTACTTATTGGGTACCAAAGTTTAGAAGGTAACTAATATGGTATGTTTGTAATTTTCATTAAAAAAAATTGATGTAATCATTAAAAATAATGTGCATATTTCATTTAAAAAAAAATGGTTTTCTGTGTTTCTTAAAATATACTGTATTGAGAACATTTCACTAATAAAATTAAGAAATTAATTTTACCTATTTTTTTAAGGAATTGAGGCTTAATTTTTAGGCTTAATTTGAGGAACCATTTCGGCAAAAATTTTGAGGAAAAAAGGCGTCATATTTATTTTAAGAGAATTGGCCCAATTATCCGGGTTTGATTAAGTCACCTTCATTTGAATCTCAACGACAGCAGAGATCAGACGCAGTTTTGAAGGAACAGTGTAAAATGTTAAGAAGTAAGTTAAGCCCCTTACTAATTTTTATATTTTATTTTGATTTCTTAAATAAGCTCCTTTGTTGCACTAGTGTCAGCAATATAAATGAAATAAATTAAACATTGTGAACATTTCTGAAAACATCCTGTCCGCCATTAG
>JAQMYI010000013.1:13964845-13977803 GCA_030014275.1 Clariallabes melas | reverse complement strand
CAACTTGGTGGTTGTGGGGTTTGAACCTGGGATCTTCCGAACTGTAGTCCAATGCCTTAACCACTGAGCTACACCTGACCCCATGCCATACAGCAATGCGGTATGGCATGGAGGCGATCAGTCTGCGACACTCCTGACGTGTTATGGAAGCCCAGGTTGCTCTGATATTGGCCTTCAGCTCTTCTGCGTTGTTGGCTCTGGTGTCTCGCATGATTGGATGTCATTCCCATGTTCATTCCACAACCATACAGTTGAGTTGGCTGGCCAATCAAGCATAGTGATACCATGTCCTAAAACCATTAAAGGACATATTAACACACATGCCTCTGGCTCCCTTCCTCCAGACTGTGGGACCTTGATTTCCAAATGAAAGGCAAAACTTACTTTCATCTCAACACTCCAGACCTTTTTGTCCTTAGCCTGAGTAATTTATGCAAAGTGACCCCTGACCCTTAAGATACTGAATTTTGGGTTTTCATTAGCTGTAAGCCATAATCATCAAAATGAAAAGAAAAACACTTATAACACATAAATCAGTTTGTGTGTAATGAATCTATGTAATATATAAGTTTTACGTTTTGAATTGAATTATGCGGTGAGCTAAAAACATCTCAGAAACACATAACTGTTGCATCAGGAGTAGTTCTGATCTTACCCCTTTTCTGATGCTATTAAGGCTCTACATGCAAGACATCATGGAAATAATGAATCGAACCAAATTAAATATTGATTTGTGTGGAGTTGTGTAATAAAATTTCTCACTTACTCACTGTCTATACCACTTTATCCTACAGAGACTTGGGGGTCTGGAGCCTATCTCAGGAGACTTAGGGCATGAGGTGGGGTACACCCTTACAGGGTGGCAATCCATTGCAGGAAATCCACCAAGCACGGGAAGAAACATGCAAACTCCATGCAGAGTTTGCAGAGACGGGAATCTAACCTGGGCTGGAATTGTACCCGAACTCTGGAGGAGGCACCTAAAATTTCTCCTCATTCAGTAAATCTGATCAGAAGTTTGTGATAAAGGTTACTGTTGCTGAAACAGGACATATCTAGGTTAAGGTAAACTGTCATGCAGTTTCTCCTTAACCTTAGCTGGAAACCATTGCTCGTAACACGTGTGCACACATTTCTTTCGCTTTCAATCAATATCAATTCAATCAGCAGTTTTCCATTTTATTCTCATAACCTTTAATTCGATTCTCTTCCAGACCCGCATCAGGCAGTTTTCTACCCAGTTCTTGTGTTGATTGGATGTCGTTCCCAAGCTCATTCCACAACCGTACAGTCACGGCTTTCTAAAAAAAGCACACGTCTCGGCTAATCTGCACTGAGACGTGGCAGACTTTTCCTGACCTTCTCGAGCCCTTTGTGCATTTACCTAACAGTCAATGAAAACATGACATCACATCGACTCGTTCCTCCGGAATAAAAGAAAAACAAAAAAGCAAGCAGTTTCTTTAGCAGGCACTCTTTCCCGACAGTCACCTCTCGCCCGCAGCTTCGTCTCAGAGTTGGCCTCTACGTTTCTCAATGAACTTCACTGTTTTTCCTTTCTCTCTTCCCTCCCCTAGCAGGCCAGATGTTTTGGCATTATGAATGGAGCGCTCGACGAGTTGTATATATTTTTTTGTCAACGCCTCGTATGTCAAACTCTCCCAGCCGGCCTGCTCAGGTGCGGATCGAGTGTCGGTGTGAAACGTGTAAAGCATCTGTAAACAGCGGATCATCATTAACAGAGTCATAAAGTCCAGGACACACACACACACACACACATACACAAGTATCAAATTTAGCTAAAAGTTACAAAGATAAACAACACTGATAAAAAGCAGGCGTAGGCTTGGCGTTTTACATTTTTCAGATCGGTTACATGGAGCTGACCTTAAATAGTCGTGTATTGCAAAGCCAAGGGTATTTGTACATTAGATTAGATTTCATTGGTTAATATATACAGATTAATATCCAGTGGAAAATACTCTAGTGAGTGAAATGTTATCAGATGTTTGTAGGAAAAGGGATCAGGTTTATTGAAAGGTGATATAGCACACAAGCTCTGGGAAATTTTATCTTCAGATTAAAGTTCTTCTTTATCCTAGTTTCTGAAGGGTTTGTGTGGGTTTCCCCTTGGTTTTCTGGTTCCCTCCCATTTCACAAAAATAAACCCATAAATAAACTGGTGTTGCCCCTCGATGTGAATGAGTGTGTGTTGCACTTTGTAATTGACTGGGGGTCGAGGACTTGAGGGATGTGTTTCCTAGGATCCTGGGGGTCGGGAACTTGAGGGATGTGTTTCCTGGGATAGGATCTGGATCCATCATGACCCTGATCATCATACCCCTATACGGGTCTTCATCAAACTGCTGGCACGAATTGAGAGCTCAGTTGTGTAAGGATGTCTTTGTATGCTGTGACATTACAGGGAGTATTAAGACCAAATCTGTTCCAGCATGACATTGCCACTGTACACAAATTGACCTCCATGAAAACACACTTTGCAAAGTCTTTTGGCCAGATATGGTACATTTCTTTAAAAGAAAAAACAAGAAAGAGAATTGTTTCTACAGTAACCAGCAATGAGTTCAACAAGCACCACTGTAACTACAAGTGGAATCATGTGTTGTGGTCAGATGAGTCCGCAATCGAACTTTTGAACCATGACCACCAAAGAAAGGCCACTAAACAATAGGAAGATGGACCAGAGTGTTCTGTGGCTTGTGGTCCACAGGCTCTGGGAAAGATCTCTGTCGAAACTACTGTATACAGGAATTTCAATTCCGAAATTGATCACCTTTGTCAGAATGGTAAGAGGTTAACCTTGGCCACATGATTCAAAGACATGGAATCCCTGCTTCAAGATTTGATCTCTATGTGGTTGAAGTGGAACCTTGTCATCCATATGGACAAGCTGTACAACATGTATGGCTTTAAACACTTTATGCGCTGAAAATTGTGAGAACACAGTCCTGGAACCCAAGCTGGATTATACGGTAAGAAGCAAGCTCAGTGGAGCACCAAATACTAGAAACACTACATGATCTGAAACGCTGGCCTCCAAGGAACTCCTTTAATGGCCCAAATGGCTTGGAGCGAGGTCAGGATTGTATGAGTGATGCGCCAATAACTCCTGTACAGTAGAAGTGGGGTTGTTGAATGATCGTACAGTTCCCAAAGACATCTCTCGGTGACAAATTATCCATCGATTTTCAAGGATCAGGCGTTGCGCTCTCTGATTGTTCACGGGAACGACGCGAGTGGGCTCGAGTCACCTCGGCCAGGATCGTCATTCACGGACGTACGGCCTTCTTTAAACCGTACGCACCATTAAATGCCTTACTCTTTATCAAGAGTCTCATCAGCGTACTTTCTATACTGTAAAGGTCCATGTAAATGTTTTACGCCTTCATTCATCAGAAATTTCATCACGAGTCCCGGTTACAACTACAAAACTTAATTGTACAGTATGTTTTAATATTCCTATTAGATACTTTATACTTCACATGTTGGGAATGTACACTTTTGGAGGGTGCTAATAAATCTGGCGCGGACTATATTTTAAAGAACGCACCCTTTACACAAAAGTGTGCACGATAGCGAGTGTCAAGACATTTTACATTGAGAACCCGTGATGATTATAAGAAGGTATATCAGATTTCTGGTGAGTTGGGAAAATCGTGATGTGACTTGGAAACGCCATTGCAAAGGGCTTAATAATAAAGATGTGCGAAGATATGCTGCTCTCTCTCTCTTTCTTTCTCTCTCAAGCCACAAAGTTATTACAATAACCCGTGCCACCGAGTGTGCTATGAATGTTTTAATGGAATCCATGCATCATTAAAGATAATCACAGTGTATTCATCGAGGGCCGAATAGCGTAGCCATCCAAACGTCCAGTTCATCGACGGACCATATTATAATCCTGAATTCAGAGTCACTGAAGCGCTGGCCTTGGTCTGCACAGAGGGAGTGAGAGAGAGAGAGAGAGAGAGAGAGAGAAAAGAAAAGAAAGTAGAAGATAAATGAAAAGACAAGGAAATGGAAAATGGAGACAGAAAGATGAAGGTAAACACTAAGAGACAGATTGGATGTTTCAACCATTAGACCTTGCATGAGTAAAGGAGAAACCCGTGACCGTCTCATCTCCGCATCGATCTGTTTCTCTCTCTCTCTCTGTAGTCTCACAGACGCTGAGCACCATTTCACAGATGTCTTTAATTTTACAGGCCGTTTTTGCCATGAAATTGATATCGTGTTAAAGACCAGGTGAAGGAAAATAAACATTTCTCATGCATTTAGTAGTGAAACGCAGTCCTACATGCATCCGTTTCTACTTTAACTTTCATTTTTTCACGTCGTAAACGCAGACGGTTTAAAGCGCTGGAGTGGAAAACACTTGATTGAAGGAAAATCTCAAGACGGTTAATCTCAGAGCGCTAATCATCCAAAAAGGCAGGTCCCTGAGAAAAGTCCGCCTCCCACTATAAACCGGTTTCTGTAGTACCTCGGTAAAAATAACCCGCCTGACCTAGCCATATTTCTTTTTAAATTGCTTCTAGCACATGCCAGTGTGTTTCATTCTATCACCAGGTTTCCGTTTTTAACCTCTTAGCCTGTGATGTATTTCACTTTCGGGTCTGGACGAGTGTGAGCCGCATGTCGACATGGCGCGATTGGTATTCCCTTCTAAAAGCACAACGCGTTTCCATTTGGATATGGTAGGCGTTTCACAATGTGCAGTATTAATGCTTGTAAATATGCCTATGTGTTCAAGTCAACCCGGGGCTTTGGATAACACCGAATAATTGAACACTCCCTTTATGTCTTTATATAATCCCCTGCTACACTAATGCACTTATCCATGTGTTCCACGATCAGACAGCTTGCTTCACGTCTGTAACGCTGGCCTCCCAGGAACTCCTTTAATGGCCCAAACATGTGGAAACAGCTTGAAACGAGGTCAGGACTGTATGGGAGATGTGATAATAACTCCCAGACGAAATCGTGTAACGTGTAAGTGGTGCTGATGAATGATTGTATGTACAGTCCGCACAGACAGATGCGTCTTTTTTACAAGTTGGCTTCATCGATTTTCACAGGCATTCCACTCGCTGAATGTTCACAGGAATGACTGCATCATGCTCTGAGACACCTCAGCCAGTACCGTCATTCATGGCCGTACGGACTTCTTTTGCATCATTCAAATGTTTTAATGAGTTTCATTACCGTCCTGTGCTTGACATCTTCTGTAAACGTCAATCAGTTTTTCCTGGTTTGACTTGAACGCTGCTTGTAATTCAAGGTTTGAGCCAAAAAAATATATTTTTGGCTCAAAAGTTTAAATCAATGGGGTTAGAACTCGGAGTGCATTTGCAAAAAAAGATATAAATAAATAAATAAAATTCCAGATTGTTAGAACCAGAATGTGAGAACTGGCCATCTAAAAAAGGCAACATGAAGTATGTACAACTCGCACACCAACTTCAAACAGATGGCGAAAATTAAAATGTGGCACGCAGGACTCAAAAGATCAACTTCAGGGAATTCTGAGGAGGGAAAAAAAAATTGTGTGTTGTGCGCGACTACTGACTTTGATAAACATAGCAGGACGGTAACCACTTCTTTCTGACTTAGGAAAATAAAACAAAAAATAACAGTTACGTTATGCCAAGGCTTTGCTTGTGCCATTGTCCGGCACGATGCCAAAAACATTTTCTTGCCTTTGAAGTCTAAAACTGTTTACAACTTTCCCATAACTGAGAATCTGCAACTTGGATGACGATCATTTGGATTTCAGAGTAGATTTTAAAGAAACATCACATCTCCGAAACCTAGTAAAAATCATCATTTTTGAATTGCTTGGTCAGGTGTCAGTGGCATCCCTTGATTTTCCTCAAGACACTCACAGAGATGCTTCTGATGCTGGAGAAACGTCTATGGTCGGCATTTTGTCAGTCAAGTGGTCATTTCATACTTCATATTCATACCTTTATAGCTTCAGGGAGTCTGTCTGGAAGGGGAAAATAGCAAACTGTCAAAATTGCAAAATCTGTCAGGACGTCCTCATGCGCATCGCATTACCCAGAGTAATGAATGTCATCCCTGCGTTATTTCTGTTTCCAGCTATGTCCTGTCATTGGTTTGCTGTCTGATTGTCTTCATGTGTTTGTTTTGTATCTGTCATTTTTTTTAATGGGGCCACACTGTAAAGAATTGGCGTAAAATTTGCAATAGTACAGATGTGGTATTAGGTTGTTTTTGTTACGGGGAAAAAAAAAAAAAGAAAAAGGTTTAAATTACAAGGTTAAATTTAAAAGGTTAACTACATGACAACGGGATAAAGTTGAACGAATGCTCCTAAGACTTAAATCGAACTTGAGCGGGACTCGAACTTTGGTCAGTGGGGTGAAAGCACAACATGCTTACCACTAGGGGGCATGCTGTTCACTCTCACTCACTAATTGCATTGCATAAGGGAGCATTGATGTGGTTGGATGCTAATCACCATAATTGCTCCAAATAAAGGTTCGAATTTGGTCGTATTTTCAATGTTTATTCAACGTTATCTTGACCTCACTTTATCAAAGTTTCGAAAACGACGTCATCACTCAACACTCATCCAGCGTTAGTGTTCCTGCTCAGACTGTTTGATCTGTGCTTTGACAACGATTGTGCATTCACCTTGTTTAACGTCACTGTAAAGATTTATTATAATGCTATGATTTTTCCCGGCAAAGCACAGATCCTACAGCGAGTGAAAGCATTCGCGTCCTGCCTCTCTCCACATAATACAGCCTCTCCATTCTGCTTGATTTTTAACCTACAGTGTAATTACTTCACTTTACGTCAATTATAATATATGCATGTTCTAGAAGAGTACAAAAATAAAATACTTAAGCGCTCCTAAGTCTGCGCTCCCTCCCATTTCTGAGAGAATGAGGCGTGAGCTTCCCCTGAATAGCACTTCATGTAGGAGTTACCGGAGCTCTGCGTTCTGAGGCAGACAGATGGGGGGAGAGAAAGTTTAATGAAAGTCAGAAAGTCTGACAGTAAAGCTTATCAGCCCACAGACAGGAACGAGAGAGAGGTAGAGGTATGGAGAGAGAGAGAGAGAGACATCATCCCCAAACTGTCTCATCTCCGCTGAACCAGAAGACACTACAGGCAATGAAGTGAAAAGGGCCAATTCATTCTGTCCCTTTCTCTCTCTCTCTCTCTCTCTCTCTCTCTCTCTGTTTTCCACTCATGCATCATCTTTACTCTTTCTCTGCCAGTCTTCTGCTCATTCTTCCTCCGTTTTTTTCCCTCTCTCTCTCATCTCGTCTTTTCCCGGGTTTCAGTCGACAGGAGTAAACCGCGAGTGAACAGGACTAAGACCATAGAGAGGGAGATAGTGGGTGTTCAGAGACTTGACACCAAGTCAAATGAGAAAAGGAAAAAAAATAAGATTTATTTATTTATTTATTTTTAGCTAACTGAGGATTCCTGGGCGCTGTGACAGACATTCACATTGGTGCGAATTTATCCCTGGCTTGTCAGAGGAATTAGGAGCGACAAGGGGAGGGGAAGAAGGATGTGACAAAATGTGATGCGAGGAAAGAAATGCAAAAAGTCCAACAGATAGAAAGAGAGAGAGAGAGAGAGAGAGAGAGAGAGAAGACTGGGGATGTGAATGCTTGAAGTGCTTTAAATACGTCGCCTTCCATTTTAGATTTGAAGCCCAAGGCCATCTGTATCTTTCCGCTGCCCCAAATTAATCTCTGCCACTGGCTCTTTTGAATTTCCCATTTAAGAGAAGACAGATAGAGCGAAAGAGCAAGAGAGAGAGAGAGAGAGAAAGAGAGAGAGAGAGAGAGAGAGACTGAAGTCTGTATCTACTCTGTGCATAGACCAAAAGACCGAAAGGTCATCCTGCCCGATCTATCAGAGTCTCAGTTGTGTTAACAATCTCAACCATCGCGGAGTTAAACACCGGCTATAAAGTCGCTCGACACGCTGATGTGTAAAAGCTCATAGGCTAAAGGGGCTTTATAGAGACGGATTAATGATGACTACAGGACAGTTGTAGCGCTGTAAACCATCTTCAATTCCCTCTCCTTCGGCGGTGCTTGTGTCTTTACGGAATAAACTAACCGAATCAGTCAAGATTGCACACGCTGCATGCCAATCAGCGGGCATTGGAAGCAGGAATACAGTATACGCCACTCTGAAATATGTTTATATGGAAATATGAAGTACGTGATGTGGTTAGTTGATATTTTTCAGTCGATGGATTTTTCACACTACGTGGACATCGCATCTTAAATTATTAGAAGTAGTATTAGTAGTAGTAGTATTATCAAAACTGTCGCCTCACACCTCCAGGGTCCAGGTTCGATTTCTGCCTAAGGGTCTGTGTTCTCCTCGTTGTAGGTGGGTTTCCTCCCACAGTCCATAGACATGTAGATTACGCCTAATTGGTGTTCACAAATTGCCCGTAGTGTGTGAATGAGCGTGTTAGTGTTGACCGGAGGTCCTACCAAGGGGGTAGAAATGTTAATGAATACAGTGGTCACCAATCATGACCACGGTCCCTAGTTGGACTACAGAGGTTCCTAGATGGATGGATGGATTATTATAATTATTATTACATTTATTTAAAAAACGTGTTTCTCAAACGTCTCAAGGCACTAGATTTTGATTAAAATCCATAAGAATACAAAGTCTGTTGCAACAGCAAGACCCAAAGTACCAGAATTCCTTGCAGGCATGAAGATGGTATGGATGCTGACTGTAGCATTAAATTAGGGAAGCTAATCTGGACAAATGATATGAGATGACAGAGCTGGATGGGGTAAAGTGCTAAAGCGCTGCTGCCATAGTTCGACAACTTGATGACCAGAAGAAGGAGGAGAAACTTGAGGCCAGAACTGTTTTTCACGGTATTTGTGTATAATCAAGTCAACAGGTTTTTTTTATATTGTTGTTTCTTTTTATACTGTATAGTGCATCTCACGGTGGTGTAGTGGTTAGCATTGTTGCCTAGCATCTCCGGGTTCGATTCCCGCCTGGAGGGTCTGTGTGCATGGAGTTTGCATGCTCTCCCAGCGCTTGGTGGGTTTCCTCTGGGCTCTCCAGTTTCCCCCCACAGACCAAAGGCATGCAGATTAGGTTAATTGGCATCTACAAGCAGACAGAGACTACACACCTCATAATGTACCAACAACCAGCTCCATAAGGACATGCACATTGTTTCAGCTGATGTACCGTAATCTGGATCTTAAGCTCTTTATTTATTTGTAAGTATTTACCTCTAACCAACCAGCTCTTTCCCTGTAAGCACACTCTGATCATTTCCCCAAAGCCAGCCATCTGGGCCTGGCCTCAGCTAATCAAAATAAATCACAGGCTTGTGTCTATAGAACAGCTTCTGAGTGCTGCGACGCCTAAACCGACATGGCAGAGCATATGTCAAGGAGGAACATCTCAGCGTCTCACCGCTACGTCTAACCCCGATGGGGTCTGAGATTAAAAGGAATTCGAGAAGAGACAGAGCCTGCATGGCAGAGTATTAAAGATGAATGTAGTATTTCACAGACTACATACTGTATAAAACAGGAAAAACAGCAGTCGTTCCCTTGAACATTCAACGAGTGAAACACCTGATCCTTGGAAATACAAGAATAACTTGTCGGCAACTTGCGGAAACGCATCTGTCTGCGGGAACCGTACAATCATTCACCAACACCACTTGCAAATTACAGGAACTCGGCTGGAAGTTATCGCCACATCCCCCCATACAGTCCTGACCTCGCTCCGAGCCATTTCCACATTTTTGGGCCATTATATTAAAGGAGTTCCTGGGAGGCCGGCGTTTCATCCGTGGAGCTTGTGGAAATCACAAGCCCGGTTTGAATTTAACACCATTTGTATTTATTATGAATAATATTCATAAGCAGCTATTTATCTGGTGTTCCTACCTGACAGCTGAGATACACTCCAGAACCACCAGTGCTTCCTTAGGTTTAAGGAATATATTTATATGTAGTCTTTCCCCTATAAACCTGCGTCATTAAACATATTCACAGACAGCACTCTGTTTCCTCCCCAGTCGCGCGTCCTCTGAATGAACGCCACTGAGGTTAGCAGTAGAACATGACGACCTCGAACTCACTACAGGAAATACAGTTTATTTCTCCACAGAGATCCAGAGTAACAAACTCCAGACCATCAGCAGGAAACGTGGACAAGCTGCACTGTAGCTGTGTTCAGACTGAATCGCTCATGTGACACCAACACCATGACTTCCAAACATCTCACCTCTGACCCTCTCCCTCCATCCCTCCTTCTCGACCCTTTTACCGCGTCATTGCCTCCTTCTTTCTTACTCATTTGTCTTCTTATATTCTTTGCATTCCTTTTTTTCTTTCCTTTCCACTTCTTTCTACATCATCTTTCTGTTTTGATCCCTCTCCACTCTTTCATCCTTCCTTTCTTCATTCCTCTTTCAAATCCTCTTTCTTTTTGCATTCATCCATTCATCCTTCCTGTCTTTTTTCAGTATTTTCTTCTGCCATCTCTACTCTACTACTTTCATCCTTTCAATCATTCCTTCATTCATTCATTTTTCATTGTTTTCCTTTCCTCTCCACTGTTTCTTCTTCCTTTGCTAGTTAATTCACTCTTTCTTTTTTAGTATTTTTTCCCTTCCTATATTTTTCTACGTTTCTCTCCTTCCTTCCTCTCACTCACTCATCTTCTATACCTATTTATCCTGTATTCAGGGTCGCGGGGACCTGGAGCCTATCCCAGGAGGCTTAGGGCACGAGGCATGGGTACATCCTGGACAGGGTGCCAATCCATCACAGGGCATCCTTCCTTCCTTCCTTCCTTATTATTTTTGTTCCTCCCTCTGCATTTTTTCTTCCATTCTTCCCTCCTTCCTTCATTTCTGGATTCTTCTTCCTCCCTCTCCACACTTCCTTACTTCTTCTTTCTCTCTTATACTCCTTTCTCTCTTTCATCATCCATCCATCCACTCGGACTGTCTCTATCATCTGTTCATTCATTTATTAATTCATTCATTCTTTTTTTCCATTTTTTTTCTTCCTCCCTCTCTACTTTGTTTTTTTATTTCTTTCATTCCTGCTTTTCTTAGTTTTCTTTTCTGGATTCTCTCTCTCTCTCTCTCCCTCCCTTTGGTTTCACCACAACCAATTCTTAATAATTTTTTGACCAATTACTCCATCCATTCACATTCTTTCTTTATTTCTTTCTTCCTTAGTCAGTAACAGTTCTTGCGCTGCTGGTCAGGAAATGAGGATATCCATTGCTGGGCCCTTGAGCAAGGCCCTTAACCCTGTCTGCTCCTGGGATGCCGCATCATCGCCGATCCTGCCTTCTGACCCTAGCTTCCTACAAATGGGAATATGGAAAGAGAAGAATTTCACTGTGCTGTAATGTATATGTGACTTAACTTGTATAGCTCAATTATACTACTGATCATCTATACCACTTTATTCTGGATACTGGGACACCGGGGGCCTGAAATCTATCTCGGAAAACTTAGAGCACAAGGCCAATCCATCGCGGTGGGAGGAAACTATAGTACCCAGAGGAAACCCACCAAGCTCAGGGAGAACGCGCAAACTCCATGCACACAGAGCCAAGAATCGAACACGGGCAGGAATTGAACCTGGACCCTGGAGGTGCAAAGCGATAACCACTAAGCCACCATGCCGCCTGCTTTCTTCCTCTTTATCTGTATTCTCTATCCATCTCTCCGTCTTCTGTTTCACACCCAGGCCTGTGACCCGCTGTTCCTCTGCTGATCTTCAGTCATGCCAGCTTTTCTCTAAAATGCCACCTTGTTCATAGGGAAAGACAGGAAGTCATTTTCAGCAGAGATGTTTATGAGCGCCCGAGACAATGCAATCTCCGCAGTGTGTCCGCTTCACAAGTCCTGTGTCACTCTCTATTCGGTTCGGACTTTCTCCTTGTCTCTCTCCATCTTTCTGGGCATTCATCATATCTTCGAGTGCTTTCATATACACAGCTTTTGGTTGATTTGACTTGAGGTATGGTGGGTTTTCTTCCCCCCACAGTGATCACACCCGGGTGTGGAGCAAAACAAGTCTTGGTTCACTTCCAAGTGAAATCTAGTGCAGTTTAAAGGCAATTCGACTTGAATTGATTCAACTACAGAAATCAAGAAAATATGCCGTGTATTTTGATGTTTTTTTTCTTGTTAAACCTCCTAAACATAGCCTGTTTTTTTGCTCTAAAGCTATCCCTCGCTCTGTTTGACATTACCGTGGCAGCAGTCTGTCCCTGATGATTGATACCCTCATCAGTGTGTATGTGCGTGCCAAGCTGTGCCACGCTGCTCCCTGTGCCAGCTCTCATTAAAGCCATCTCACTAAAGACCTGGTCCAAAGCTTCAGCCAAGCTTCAGGACAGAAGAACAAGCAGAGCAGAACGCCAGCTCCACACCTGGCACTCTGCATTTACATTTACACAACCTGCATTAATCCTGGATGCTTATTTGCAACAAGATGTGAAGGCTATCAAATATAGAAGTACCAGACATTAGCTCTGCAATAGAGAGACAAGAAAAACACGTAGCCAACAAGTAATAAACATCTGTTGATGTAGTCACGTGCCATAACAGTACAGCTATGGCTTTGCTATAATGTTTGCCAGGGTTAATCCAGCCTTAAAGGTCCCGTATTTTAGTATTCCTGTAACATGTTAACACAAGTCTTGGATCTCCTCAGTGTGTGGTGCGTGTGTGTGATATTTCACTCCAGCTAAAATATTCCTCAGATAATGCAGTTTTTCATACTTTAAACTCCCTCTGTTTCACTCCTTCTCCAAACATACCATTTCAGTGTCTATGTAAGTACACTGTAAATTCCAATAGCTTTGCTGACTCGCATATAAATAGTAAACTTTACTCAAAAAATTAAAACTATACTTC
>JAQMYI010000013.1:13942643-13954384 GCA_030014275.1 Clariallabes melas | reverse complement strand
TTGTGCCCTAAGCCTCCTGGGATAGGCTCCAGGTCCCCGCGACCCTGAATAGAGGATAAAGCGGTATAGAAAATGAAGAATTTTTCCACAGTACTGTATAACTGTGTTCAAAAATTCGGTTTCCTAATTCAGAATTTCTGGCAAGTAATGGTGTTTTGCAACTCTTACAGTAGCTGTTTAACATTTAATGTAATATTGATGTTTTATATGTTTTTTATATACATTTTATTATTAATTATATTATATATTATTTAAAAGTGGATGAAAAAATTAAAATGAGGGATAGTGGATTAAAAAGTGTTACTTAACTACCCATTAGCATGGACTTACAAGAGCTACTGTATAGGCTAGTTAGGCAACAGTCCTTTTTGAATCCACTGTTGTGGATAACATTTAATATAAACTTGATGAACAATAATGCTATGAAATGTGGAATCTAACTATACGATAATGTGATTTGCTATCAGCTAATTAAAAAATGCAATTTTCTGTATTATGAGGTATCAAGTAATTCGGAAAGTGCTTTTATGAGGGGTGTTCATGTCAAACTGGGACTTAAAATTAAAATGGGATAAAATTTATTACGAGGCACATTTACAGAGGATGCCACTGCCACATTTGAACGCTGAAAACATTTTATAGGAGGCCACACAACCGTGAATGACGATCCCGGCCGAGGTGGCTCGGAGCCCGGTGCAGTCATTCAAGTGGAACGCCTTATACTTGAAAATACATTGATAACTTGTCTTCAAGTTGTTCAGACAATCATTCACCAACCCCACTTGCACAGTGTATGATCTTGGCTGGGAAATATTGCCACATCCCCCATGTGGTCCTAACCTCACTCCAAGCCATTTCCACATGTTTGGGCCATTAAAGGAGTTCCCGTGAGGCCAGTTTTTAAGACATGAAGCAGGCAGCCTGATAATGGCTCCAGTGTACTGAGAAAACTCTACCTTGATGGTATCCAAGCACTAGTGCAATGCTGGGATTTGTATTAGTGTAGCAGGGGATTGTATACAGATATAAATGTTTTTTTTTTTACTCTTATAACTAAATTTCGTTATTCTGCTCAATAAAAAGTCCCAGTTTGACTTGATCACTTGAAAAATGGTAACCTATACTGACAGCACATATACATGCACCACAGTTTGTACATAGACGGATATGGGTTAATAAAATAATTGTGGTTTGTGAAAACAAGGTGTTGCTTAACTTATCATAAAGTGACATTAATATGAGTTTTGATATTGACAGAATTTGAACTTATGTTGTAAGTGTAAGGCAGACATTATCTTTTACAAAGTACATGTTCTATTGTTCTTTGCAGTGAACACCATTGCGAGACCCATTGTGACATCCCATAATATAATTTTCCTCTGTTACTTGAGTATTCACATTGTGTAGGAAGGAATAAAGGAAAATGCTATCTTATCTTATTCTCTGTACGGCTTTAGTCTACGAAGTGGCAGTCTGAGTGTCTTGTTTTGGTCTTCTTCCCCTTTTTTCCTCACCAGTGAAACAGAAAGGTTTTGTCTGTACATTTGTCAGAATTCACACTCTGCATACACTGGAGGACCTAAAACCACTCTGAGAAACATTTCCGTCTGTCCGCTTTTTCGGACGAATATAACGCTTTTTCCCTTGAGGTGGGTGTGGCTATACGCGTCACTCAACAGAGCCAATCTATGCAATAGTTTACTCTGTATAGACAGAGTATGCAGAAAGCATGACACAGCATGGCTTACTCCAAGAAATGGAAAGTAGAGTATGAAAACTGAACCTTCAAAAATGATTGGACAGATCATGGTATGTTTATTTTTTTCTGCGGGAAGTTTAAAAAGAGTTTGTCTCATATATTCTGAAACCAGGCACCAATAACAAGCAGTAATGAGAAGCGGCACTATGAGATAAAACCCGAGTTGTTAGAGCAAGCATATCTGTATCAGTCCGAGGTGAGGGTCATGTAAAATACCCGAACTGAGAGCCCAGTGTTATGCGCTAAAATAAAAATGTTGAGCATCACAGCATACAGCACCACATAGAAGGTAGAAGATAATGTTTTATGAAACTTTCTCAGTACTTAGATATCTGCCTGAAGTTGCAGCACCATAGTATCATTACCACAATTATTTAAGGTTAAAGAGAGGTGATATTTTATCAGTGTAGCACATGAATTTAATAGTGTATGCAGTTTGGGACATTTGTACAGAAGATAGAAGTCAGGTAGTATAGGGTGTGTGGTTCTTGCTCAGCATGCTGTCCATTAGGCAAAATTGAAAACCACAGCATCCTCTAATGGCACCAACCCTTTTGCTATATAAAGTGTGAAGTGTCCAACACTTTTTTTTTGGTAGTAATCTTATTTTTTGATATTACACGACACATCTCAGTTTCACAGTGCTACCTCAAAAATGTCCACCAAATACACCGTTTGAGTCCGTATTATTCACTACCGACCGTTTCATTGTGTCATCAGCAATCCGTGTGCCGTCCCCAGACTCATCTGCAGTCATGTGTAATAGGAATCTTCTAGCGTGACAGAGCAACCCTTCCCAGAACATTCGGGAAGCTGGAGGTGCGAGTAATGGCTTCTAAATGACTCAGCTCACCGCTGCGTTTTTAACGCTCCGGTGCCTCAGGTAGGAGACCACGTTCCGAGAGGAAAATGGAATTTGCTGCTATCTGCGAGGGGTGAATGGAAGAAAGTGCGTGCAAGGATGAATGACTGGCTACAGCGGGCCCGTTACTCATTTCACACACTCGCTCAACATGTTTCTGTCCTGTGGTTCAGCAACTTAAACTGAGCATCAGTAGACTGTCCAAACTACACAAGCTCACAAACACAATAACGTTCATGCTTGTTTAGGTGTATAAGGTCTGAAACCACAGATCTCTTTATTAAATCTACATACTTTGGTTGTGTTTATGGAGCAGAAGGCTGCCACACCTGAAGCCCCACCTTCTTCCTGGATCACCTCACATAAACATACTTTTTCTACTCATTGTGAAGTTTCCATACCTGCCATCTTGACTTCTCCTTAACATTCTTCAATGGCGTGATCTAAAGAAACCAAGCAGAAGCCACCCAAAAACCCAGTGCAAGTTCTCTGAGTTCTTTCCTCTACTCCAAATCCATTATAACTTCATAAATTCCATTCAAGGATGTGAGCCTGGTGTCTGTCCATGGAACATCTAGCATAATGTGGAAACACAGCTTGAGTGGTACCCCATTCCATGACAAGGCACAATATACACTGACTTGTTCGGACCTACAGTAAAAAATCCCCAAGCAAATGATGGTGCGTAAATTAACTGCAGTTCACATTATGAGGTAAAGGTGTACAAGGAAATGCTTGATGCTGGCATGTTTTGGAAGGTGGGAGGAAACCAGAGAACCCAGAGCAATGCCAATCTTCAACCAGACAGTCAGAAGATTGTTAGACAATTCTCAGAGTCCTGGAGCTGTGAGGCAGTAATGCTATTAGTAGTTGCCATTTTTTTTTAAAGCAAAAACTGATTTGTTCAGTGGCACGTAGTGTAGTGGTTAGAAATGTGGCATTGCACCACCAGGACTAAGGGTTTGATTCCTGTGCTTGGTGGGTTTCTTCCACGTACTCCGGTTTCATCCCGCGGTCTTGGAGGTTAGTGCAGATTAATCTTATTGGCATTTCCATACTGTAAATGAGTGTGAGTGTGTGTGTGTGTGCCCTGCAATGGATTGGCACCATGTCCAGTATGTACCCCGCCTTGTGTCCTATGTCTTCTGGGATAGGGTCCAGCTTTCTGCGACCTGTATAAGCGGTATAGAAAATGAATGAATGAATCTGATTTGTTGAGAAAAGGTAAAGGCTATACCATTTAGCTCAGTCTACTATGTTGTAAAAAGGAAAAGTGTCACATCGACTAAAATGACCCCATGGAGAAAACCCACTGCTGCTAAAACTGTACAAGTCGATGCCAGGTTACACTTCTGTGCGTTCCACATTTCCCATTAACTGTGTGCAAAATAGAGTTCCTCATTGCAGGGGTCCCTCCGGTAGTTTACTCAGTCAGTCCTGAAGTGCTGACTCCCTTTGTTCGCTTCCCTTTCGGAATAGGTGAACGTGTAAGGACGTGTGCTTTCTGCTGCTCTGGCTGTTTATTTTGATTAGCCGATAGATTTGTCGACACGGCCGTCGCCAGAAAATTGACACAGCAGGTTCGGAGGTCAAACAGACACCGTAGTGTGAGCTCACGCAGCACCTTGGTTAAGGCCTTGGGGGGAATGTCGGAGATTGTTTTTTTTGTTTTGTTGGGGGAGGAGGGGTCTCATGGAGTTTCAGAATGTGCAGTGTTTCTTGGGGCTTGAACAGCAATAATAAAAAAAATGTCAACTATTGGATGGCATTAGGCAGCATGGTGGCTTAGTGGTTAGCACTGTAGTCTCGCACTTCCAGGGGCCGGGTTTGATTACTGCCTCAGGTCTGTGTGTGTGTGTGGAGTCCCTCCGGAGTTTCCTCCGGGTATTCCGGTTTCCTCTCACAGTCCAAAGACATGCAGATTAGGCTGATTGAAATTCCCAAATTGCCCACAGTGTGTAAATGAGCATGTGTTTGAGCATCTTTGATAGATTGGCAGTGTGTACCCCGTCTTGTGCCATAAGTCACCTGGGATAGGCTCCAGGCCCCCGTGACCCTGACCCTGTATACATGATATAGATGATGAGTGAGTGACTAAGTGAGTGAGTAAGTGAGAGTGAATGGAATAAATTGGATTTCACTATAGCCACAGTCTTCTGATTAAGAATGTATAATTGTAATGTTTTAGTCGTTTACTTATCAGTTGTTCTCTATATTTAGAAACAAACATTTCTGTCAACCAAAACTGATCAGTTTTGATTGAAAGAAAAATTGAAGGCTTTTCCACCTAATGTTCACTGGCTCTATAGCAATGACTGCATCTTTAATGCATGTACACTTTATAAAGTAAACGAATTTCATATAATTTATGATGTCATAAAATCTAGTTCCTCTCGTTATAAACAGATATAAGACTTTTCAGACATTTGACCTTGCTGTGATCTTGATCCTGTTCCCAAATTTCATCAGTTCATTTGGCTGGTTACAATGATGGATTCTTATAAATCCTACCGACATTTAACTACCTGGTCTAATAAGAGCTGTGGATGAATTAATGGATTGATGGTCAACCGATAGTAAATAGGAAAATAAAACCTATACTTTGAAAAGTTTACTCATTCCAGCTCATTTACAGTAGGTGGTACGTTAGCTTAGTGGTAAGCGCTGTCGCCTCGTATCTCTAGGACTGGCCGGTAGAATTTCACCTCCAGTTTGTGTGTGTGTGTGTGTGTGTGTGTGTGTGTGTGTGTGTGGAGTTTCCACAGAGAGAGATGTTCCAGAGCGAGAGAGAAAGAACTGCTGTCATTTATTTCCTACATCAAGGGGCAAGAAAGTTTTTTTGGGAAGTGGGAGGAAACTGGAGAACCCCGATGAAACCCATACAAACAGAACACCACCCTGGAGCTGTGAAGCAGCAACACCACCTGAAGTTCTTCCACAATGTAAAAATACTTCATAAACTTTGGTGATGTTGTATTACAGCTAATAATGTTCTCTGACCTGAATGGGATCGAGCAAGAGAGAGAGAGAGAGAGAGAGCACAGATGGTCAGTTAGTGGAGAAGGTGATACTGGGTCACTGGCTAGTAGCAGACAAAGTGATATTAACCTTCAGGCTAATACTGCACTCACTCTTTCTCACTCACTCTTCATTGGCCTGTTCCTCCTCCGCTCTCTCTCTCTCTCTCTCTCCATCTTCCTCTAGTGTTCGTTTTTCTTTGAGCCCACATCTTTATCGCCCACTGTCTGCACCTCTCTCTTTCTCTCTCTCTCTCTCTCTCTCTGTGTAGGATGTGTACAACATACAACTATCCAAACTGAGAAAATATGCTCCATCGCTCCTGCGAGAGCTGCTCGTATATCAAACAGAGCGAACGTGAATAAATCAGTGTGTAGCCATAAATGTATAATGAGCTATGGATGAATTCGCCTGCAGCTGCTGAGATAACTTTAGACATTTCAGTTGCTGAACTTGTAGGGAAGTGTAAAACCTCTGCAATTCCTCACTACTGAAGGCGCTCTGCTCGCTATGAGGTCTCCTGTAGGCTTGGGACTGTTTCTTGTATATGTACAGTATACTGGATATACTGCACTGCACAACTGTCGAGACAGTATAGGAGCTGGCTCCAGAGACAAGAAATGGCAAGGGCTAATATTACAGCCGTAAAAAGTCGTAAAAATGTGTTCAGTATGGTTTTAAGGAAACATGGTAGGGGTTGTGAGTTCAAATCCCAGCAATACCAGAAAGCCACTGTTGGTCCCTCGAGCACAAAGCCTAAACCCTAAATTACTCAGTCTTCGGCCTGGATCATGTCTCGCGTGACTGAAAACGTCTGGCAAATAAATAAACCTCAGCGGATGTGGATTTCATCATTTCCAAATGAATTCACGCGAAGTCCAAGAGGGGAGGTTTAGGGTCAGCGTCGCCCTAACGACAGGAGACGTGTGGGTCATGTCAGAGGGTAGTGCAAGGCTAATATTTGTTTAGTTTTAAGGGTTTAGAATTAGAATTAGACATTTGTGTCAGGAAGATTTTAGATTTTTGCTTTACGATTTACGTTGGCCGTACATCAAACTTGTCAAATAAATTTTATTTTCATAAGGTATAATTTTTCATGATTTTAAAAACACATCCATTTTTTTTCTTTTTGTAGCTTCAATGTTGGATTGAAAAAGTATGTACAGTTTTTTTTTTTGTTGTTCTTTATACTGTAGATTAAAAAATAATTGTATGCGAAGGTTTTAAGATTTAATTCTGCACATTTGTTTGATTTCTGAGATGAGAAATCCCAGCAAGCAAAGATAAATGTAATTTTCCCACAAAACTATTATTATTATTTGTACTACTACTACTACAAGGGTAAGTCAAAAATTTTCCGCACTCTGACTGTAGAATTTATTAAAATCAAATTTGTGAAAAAACAAACACCATTTTTTGACATAATCTTGTTTTTCTATACACTTTGTCAATCTGTCAACAAGCTTTCTCATAAAAAAAAAGAAAAAAAAAAGCCGTGAATGCACCGCTGTCTTCACTTCTTCATCAGAAGGAAATCTTCTTTCTCATAGGGCTGCTTTCAGGGGACTCTTTTACCCTGAAGTTTAGTCTTCAGCTCTTCAATAACCGTCTTGATTGTTGAACCTTTTTCCTGATAATGTTCCAATACTGGCCCTTGAGAATCCCAAAAAACTGTAAGCGTTAATGAATTTCCCGGCTGATGTCGGCATTTGAATTCTTCTCAGTCAGTGATTGAGGATGTTTACGTTCTGTTGGCTCATAGTGATGAATCCGTGTCACGTCATCCATAACTCTCTTTAAGAAACTTTCATCTTCCTTAGAGTATCGCTCCAAAGTTTGTTTGCAGATATCCAAACGCTTCTGTTTATGTTCTTCCATGAGATGTCTCTGCACCAGATACACCCCAAAAAATTCAATTCGGTGACTGGGGAGACAGTAGCCTTGAACAAAAAGTGCTGATGAGAAAGTTTTAAAATAACTGGAGTGCGGATAGTTTTTGACTCTTGTGTTATTAATATTATTATCATTATTGTTGTGATATTTTTTCAGTTGTCCACCAAGCTGCAGGAAGGAAACAGCAAGGTGAAACGTCTAGTGTGATAATCCATTGGTCCACACTACCAATGCTCATAAATATGTCTAATAGAGCAGCTAATAATATATGGTTCGCTTCTCAGCCAATATTTTTTTTCTCCTGACTTTTAAAAAGCAGAAAACTTTTCAACTCTCATTGAGACACTGAGTGGTTTTGTAGGTAAAAATCAGGGATTGTATGCATGAGGTCTAGATCCTCTATACCTTCATAAACACTTACCCAAAAGCTGAAGACTTCAGCCATATCAGCGTCTCACAACCTCCGGGTCGCTAGCACAGAAACTCTAACCCGTGATCCTGCACCGTGCCGAGTGACGATGAGACTACAGAAGAAAAGCGGGACTCTAATTCATAACACTTACATTTTTTTTTTAATAGAATTCATTTATAACAAATGGACCTTGAGTCAGCAAAGACCTGCTCGTCATACAGACGTCTTCCGCCACCAATAGAACCTATGTAAGAAAATAAAAAGCACTCCATTCATTCAGAGAGGGGGAAAAAAAAGAAACAAACAACAACAGAAAAGAAACGAAAAATGCGCTTACAACTAATCAGAGGTATTTTTTTTTTTTTACGATTCTTTTTTTTTAACAAGCCATTTTTTTTCTTTTTTTTCCTTTTTTTTTTTTTTACAATTGAATTTGTTAATTTCAATCTATGCATCCAGACGTGAGATAGATAGAGAGAGAGAGGGCAGAGAACACCACGTTGATTTTCCGTTATGACACTTGTCTTGAGAAGGGAACAAAAAACAAAGAAAAAAAAAATCTCCTGCTGAAGATCCCATGGCACCAGTAAGGATGCTGTTTTTTTTTTTGTTTTTTTTGCCACAAACGTTTTTTTTTTTTTTTTTTTTAAAGTGACACCTTTTTAATCTTTCCCTCCCTCCCCACCAGTATGTGTTATTTACATACACACAACATGAACGCTGAAGGAGAATTCTTACAGATGCTTTCAAGTAATACATTATTGGGTATAGAATCAATAGGGCAGTGCATAGTACAAAGATAGAGAAAGTGCAATTCTTCCTACCAGGCCTCCATTGGCCCTCTGCAAAGCTTCCCATGCATATTGAAATAAGGTTGAGGATGGAAAAAAAAAGCAAGGGAAAAAAAATAACCCAAAAAAAAAACAATAAACACCCTGTTGAATACAGACATCAGTAAAAAATTTTGTGAAAATACTTAACGATGACACTAGGTGGCGCTGACATGTACGTGAAGCTAAATAATAGCACTCTGAAAGCTTGGCGGCGGTCGTCACGACGATGTGTAAGTTCGAACACAACTGAATAAGGAGAACGGTTAGAAATGAGACAAGGGAAAGAAAGCACCTGGAATGCACATCCACAAGCGTGACAATAAACACACACACACAAAACAAAACTAAAACAAAACAAAAGAAAATGTTCGCTATGTTACACGATAAAAGATCATCGAAGGTCCATCGCTTAGTACGTTACAAGATTGTCGAGATTAACGAAGCTAGCCCACTCCTTGACAACTCGCAGGTAAGAAAATCGCACGTAAAAAAAAAGCTATGAGCGCTAAACTCCGCCCCTACGGCTTTTCAAAAGCTATTTCTAGCTACCAGTTTTTCAATCCGTTCCTTTGTAATGATGTCCAAAAAAATCAGGTGTATTCGAGTGTACACTGTGCGCCCCTCTCTCCGGAGACTGTCGGGAAATAGCGGACAATTATTATTATTTTTTGCATTGTTCCACCGCGGCGGTTTGGTCTTCAGAGATACAGAACGAGCGAGAACAGCGTATCAATAAAAATAAACAAATCTGGAATTCCTGCTGCGACTAAGCTGTGACGTGTAGTATACGACAGTCATACATGTTAGATGTACTAATTCACCTTTTTTTTTTTTTTTCCCCGTCCGTTCGCTAAGCCGGAGTAAGGCCTCTGTAAATAAACCGGGACCGATGGACATTATTTGCATATATAATCTGGTATAATGGAAATTAAAATGATAACATGATACATCGATAAATACTGGACTACTCAAAACAGTACATGGTAAATGAATATTATAAAAAAGAGAACAGGCATAAATATAAGGCACTCTAAATGCAAAAAACGTGAAAAAAAAAAAACATGGTGATGTCTTTGTACCTTGCCCTATACGATCGTGGAACGAGACGATGATTACGATGGCAGCGCCGCTTCGCCACGGTTTGACCTTTTTTGAAACTGAATACATGACACGACTTGCGGGCATGACGGCGTACTCATGTACAGTCCCTGTCTCCACCCAGATCCCCAGGAAAAAAATCTATAATACACCTATTTATTGCACGAGAAAAGATGCACTGAAGTGAAATACGATTTTTTTATTTTCTTTTGCTTTTTTATTTTTATTTTTTAACCTACCGATGTGCATTCCAGTGAACGATCTCTTTCAAAAAAGGACAAAATCTCATTGTGGAAACTTTTCATGTAGCATTTTATCACTCTAGCATTTTTTTACGTAATAATTCTCTAATAAATATTTCCATATTATATATATATTTATATACTGTATATTTATATGAGCCGGTGTTTTATTTGAGATATATTCATATTTATATATTTACTATATATATTTCACTCTCTCTCTCTCTCTCGATTCGGAGGCTCGTCTGTTAAACATGGAAGAAGCAAGATATTCTTTAGCAGCAACTTCATACTGTGCCTCCCCTTTTGATTCCACGGAGTCCGCGGAAAAAAAAATACGAAATAGAGACGGTTGTGTACTGTATGTGACCACGGACAATTGACCCTGCATCAAAGTCAACCATTCGGTCAAGAGTTAATACAGGACCACAGCAAGTGCCATATATGACGAAAAAAAAAAAAAAAAGGAGAGAGAAGAAGAAGAAGAAGAAAAAAACAAACAAACAAACAAGTAAATCAGATGTACAGGTATATGTGTATACGTACATTAAAAGAACTTAATAACATGAATGGAACGAGAGTGAGATAATACTTGGGTCAGACTAACATTGAGTGATTACTTGTTTAAAAAAAAAAAAGGAAAGAAAAGAAAAAATTCACATAGTTTCAAAATGAATTACCGCTCAGTCGAGTAATAAAGTACTAAAAAACTAAATCAATAACTTCTTTATTCGTCTGGTGTTTGTACACTCCCCCTAACTGAAGGACGAACATTGGGACAAGATAGGGGTTTTATTATTACTATTACATACGTCCGTTTGTGTGTTTCTTTCGTTCTTTTTTATTAATTTTTTTTATTTCCTTCACCGATCGATGCTCGTCGTCGATGAGATGAGACGCTCCTCCTCCTGGTATTCGCTCGTTTGTCGCTCCGTGACGACTCGTTCGTTTTAATGCAGTACCTTGTTTGTGTGTGTGTGCGTGTGTGTGTGTTTCATGTGTTTATGAATCTCAGACGAATCCTCGAAGCGACGTGGCGCTTCAGCAGTTCGGATACACGTCTGCTAGTCAGGAGTGGGAAGTTATTGGACTTTTGAAAGGGAAAAAGAGGACGGGGGGCGGGGAGGGTGTGTTCTTGGTCCACCTGGTATTTCATAGGTTTGTGTTTTATTTAGCTCTTTTTTTTTTTTTTTCTTTATTTAATTAGATTTTTTTTTTTTTTTTTATTTCCACACCCAACAAACGAATCATGTCTTGGACTAGGAGTTTTAAGAAGTACTTTTCACAAGCAGGAATTTTTATGGCTCAGAAGAAGTGACCTCTGGATGGCCTTCGGCGCTCCTCGGGGGTGAAGCGGACTCTTACGTTGCATAGTGATCGAAGCTTCCCAGGTACTCCAAACCGGCGCGGTAGCAGAACTGGTATTGATCCTGGAAAAGGAAACGGAGACGAGAGTGTCATCGGATGGGTTCGACTCCTGGGTGGCTGCTGGTCAAAAGTATTAACACAGCATGCAATATGACATGTACAGTAGTTCTCACGGTGCACAAAACAGATGATGTCACCAACGAGTTTGAGTCTGTCTGGCTAAAGAAAAGAAAAAAATAAATAAATAAATAATAAT
>JAQMYI010000013.1:13871149-13912378 GCA_030014275.1 Clariallabes melas | reverse complement strand
AAGCACGGGGAGAACATGCAAACTCCATGCACACAGAGACGGGAATCGAGCCTGGCCGGGAATCGAACCCGGACCCCTGGAGGTGCAAGGCGACAGTGCTAACCACCACACCACCGTGCCGCCAGATTTAGATCAGTATGTTAAAAATCAGCAAGATCAGTAATAAAATTCCTCAGCAGAGGAAAGCTGTAGCCAGTTGGTCTGTAAATATGAGAAGGATTGCTCGACTTCACATCTACTGACCTTTACAGCGTCCAGTGTGAGATTTATGGATTCTCTCTCACACTCTCTCTCTTGCTCTCTCACACTCTCTCTCGACTGTTTTGGGGCTGTAACTGTATTTCTGGTAGGTATACACTCAACCTGTGCTTCCTTGCAATGACATTTATGTGGGTGTGTTGTGTGACTCTTGGGATGAACCCAGGGCAGTCTTTATGATCACCGCAGCAGATCTATAGAATCTGTGTGAGATTATCTAAATATAAGCTTAAATTAAATTAAATATTTAGCTTAATTAATAAATAATATGCGATCCAGACAGTAAGACCGAACATATGGGTCAAAAAAGGTGAATTCTCTGACCGATACACAGCTACAGATCGCATACAGTGTATGTACTGTAGGGTTCGAGGGAAATCCTATTCCTGGCTCAAAGGCCAAACGAGTTTGTTCTGATCAGTTTAACGATACACCATTAAGGCAAGGAGATGGCGCGTAAGAATGAAGTTCTGCCCCCAATCTGTCCCTCAACATCCCTAAACCACTGTTTTGTTCTACTTCATCTCCTGCCACACCTGGCTCAGGTAATCAGAACTCCACAGTCTGTGATTACAGCGCTAAACGCTGGAACAGAACAAAGATGGAGCCTGGCAGGGGGTCCTCGAGGCCGAGCTGGGGAAGAGAGAAAAAAAAAAAAAACTTCAGACTGGTTCCTACTGCGCTGCCATTTGAAAATTTCCTGATTGCAAAACAGATTTCTTTCCTACTGTGTTTATTTTGTTCTGCCCTCCGCGTACTGAATCACAGGCAGCTCAAAAGCCAGTCGACGTCAGCCAGAAGCTCTGGCTAACTCTCGCGTGTACGAGTCTTCCGAATCAAAGCAAACACAGAGAGCCGCGGGTTCTCAACTCCAGATGTTAGCGTGCAATGCTTCGGTTCCACAAATATGTGCGTCCCATCAGAGGGAAATCAATTCGGAAGGCTTAGTGAGGACAAACAGAGGGCTGCGTTGGGTTCTGGGATGCCATGAAGAGGTTGGCATGAAAGCTGCTATGTGGGTGATCCACGTAGAAATAGAAAACACTCAGCGTTGTGCTATATGGAGGGGGAACGGGTATCTGTTTCGAAGTTCAGTCTGGATCATCGTCCTCTTGGGTGTACTGTTGCTTCAGCACAAGAGCATTAACATATTGAGCAGCATAGTATATATATGTGAACTGACAGCTAATATAGCCGTGTAATTGCACATGTATTATTAATATCCATCAACTATGCTAGAAGATAAAAAAAAAAAAAAAAGCCTGAGGCCAGACATACCATCAATGGAGGAAAGCAGCACTCTTGAGTGGTCATAGGCGATGACATTGGCATAGCGGTTCTTGGCTTTGTTTACTTCCAGGTTCGAGTGTTCCCAGGTAAACTGCTGGCCTGGATCTATAGACTGTAATGAAGACAAAAGACAACAATCAATTACACTTTTTCCCCCCCACTTGTAGTTGGAAAATCAAAAGTTTAAACTTTAAAACAGGAGTCCTGGACTTAAATTTAAGAACATCCGGTCAGTAAAAGCCAAGGTCCGAATTTCAGATTTGTGTTTGGATTCAAATCTCTATATATGCAGTCATTGTAAGTCTAGTCAAACATTTTCAGTAACTATGTCAAACATGCAGACAGAACTTTGATGGCCTTGTATATTTCCTTGTATTTGTATGGAATAGAAACAACGATCTTTGATCAGTTTTAGTGCATCTTCATTGAATGAACGTGAAAGGACCCTGGTTGCTCTGGACAAAAAAAACAACAACAACAACCCGTGTTTTGTCTCATAGTGGCGCTTCACATTGCTGCTTTTTATTATTGCCATTGCTTCGAAGCATATAAGACAAATTGTTTTTAAACATCCCGCAGAAAGAATAAACATACATTGATTTGTCCGTTCATCTTAGAAGGTTCAGTTTTCATAGTCTACGTTCCTTTTCTTGGAGTAAGCCATGCTGTGTCACGCTTTTATTTCTGTTTCTTCTACACACTCACGGTAAACTATCACATTGATTGGCTCTGTTGAGTGACGTGCACAGCCACGCCCACTTTGAAGGAAAAAAGCACTAGATTACTGGTATATGAATTATTCTCATTGATCAGAAAAGCATAAGGGGTCGGAATAGAACTATCACTCGGTCCAGATCCAGACCACGGTCCGCTATTTAGTAATGCCTGCTCTTAAAATTTAAGTCCATAACTATCCTGTTTTTTAAGCTTCTTCTTCCTTTTCTTGGCCTATATTCTTTTTAATCCTACGGTTTGCCACATTAAGTCTGGTGTAGCCTTTACGCCGGATGCCCTTTCTGGTTCAAAACCCCATTTTCTAACCAGGCTTGGAACAAGCATTGCGTGTAGTACCACTACAGGGGTAACAGTGGTTAGGGTTAACTGCCCAACAGTGGAGAGCTGCCGATGGCTAGACTGGAACCCTGACCCTCTGATCAGCAACCTGGAGCCTCAGCCATCTGAGTCAACATTGCCATATCTTGCTTTATGAGTGATTTTTATTTTTTGATGATCCAACATTCATTTCAACGAAGCAAATTGTTTGCATCATCCTTAAAAGAAATTGTAATATCTATATTTTTTGTAGGTTTTAAAGCTAACCAGTTGAGCACTTAGTTAAGTTAAGTAATGTGATAATACTGCATGTACCAATGCATTCTATTAGTTACTTCCTATATATAGTTTGCAGAATTTCCCTTCTGTCCCAAATAAAGAGTGTAACCAGGAAACTGGTTAGAAATGTTTTGAAAATCCCTTGAAACTTGAAACACGTTTCAAACTCTGACCTGGATACCACTTCCATGTTTTCAACCAATTATACCGCAAAGATACAGATCCTCACAGCCGTGTTTGCCAGCAGCTCATTTTCCAGCTCTCAGTCTCAGCCTAAATGGAGGGGAGGCATGATAGGCATCCTGCATAACTGACAAACGTCCTAAAATAGTTCCCCTGCCACACGAACTAGCTCTGGCATTTGAGAGGAAGTAGCGTCAGGCATCAACTTGAGTGACGCGAGTGGCTGAAAATAAGGATTCAGAAATGTCAAGTATATAGACGCAGTCCGTCTCCTTATCCTGGAATATCCTCGTCTAAAGTGGCTTCACCTCCACTCCATCATCCGGCGTCTTAGACTTCCTGTGGGTTTTTATTTGGGGCACGGTCCGGGATGCACACTTTGTCCAAGAAAGTTTGCTCCACCGTTGTCAAGCTAAATAAAAATCACTGTGCGCTAATCCATGATCAAAGCCCTCTTCTGGCAGTACAACTACAGAACACGGTGCTCTCCGGCAATTATCTTAGCCTCATATATATAAGCTAATAAACTATTCATCATGTTCCTCGCTAACGCCACAGGTCCACTTTAAACATTCCGGGTCGGTAAGAGATTCATGCGTCTCTCTTCAATCATCTTAAGTGCCCTGTTATAAGTCTGACTCATGAGTTTACAGTAACAACAGTTTGGATTGTCTCCAGAGTGAAACTATGGAGATCTTGTTTCTGGCAATGGAAAAGCTTTTACAAACTCTAACAAGCCCCCAAACAGTACTTAGAGGCAACTGTGTGTTAAACGTTGCATCCAGGTATGAGAGAACATGAACAGCTTCATTTCTTTAATAAGGTTTCAAGTGAAACATTTATTTCCCTCTGTATTCTGGAGAGCTTATAGCTCTTACTGTAGGTTAAATATACTGTATAGTTCGGCAGGAAAAGAATGATGTATGAATTGTATAAAATGCTCCCTGAATTGCAATTGCAATATTTGATATATTGAAGGTTGGATATGTTGAAGGCTTTTTCATACATTGAATGTTCTGCTAGGCTATTTATTTATTTTTTTTCTGCTGAATTGTTCATGTCAAACCAGGACTCTTGTCCTGGATTGTGCAGAATAATAGAACAGAGACATGAGAGTAAAAACTCACTTTATTTCTATATGTAATCCCCTGCTACACTAATGCACTTACCCCAGTGTTTCACTAGTACTTGGATACCATCAAGGTAGAACGTTTTCTCAGTACACCGGAGCCACGATCGGACTAGCTGCTCTCCAAAATTGCAAGCAATCCCGACCCTTTCTGCCCTCTAGTCTTGTCTGACCCCTCCTGGTGCCGTGTCTTTTTGGCGTTCTTGCTGCATGGAGGCCTCTGGCCCCGTATTGTCTGCTTGGGATGCGTGTGGTGACTGTGGACAGTTTCATTTGACCATAAAGATGGTCTTGGAGACAGTTGTACTCTGATGGCTTAGTTCAGGACTGAAGTTCCCACAAACATGAGTTTCCACTAATGAAAGTGGACTTCATATTAAGTTAAACACCTTTCCTGTTGTACTGAACTTTCATCCTTCTAACCACAAAACAATCCTTGCTATCTGATATCACCCAAACGAGAATGGGTTCCTGTTGACTCTGGTTCCTCTCAAGGTTTCTTCCGATTGTCAGGGAATTTTTCCTTGCCACCATCGCCCTCAGATTGCTCGTCAGGGACAAACAGATAATTATGATATATACATATTTCCTCACGCTTTTCAAACTTATTTCCATAATGTTTTGATTCCGTAAAGCTGCTTTGCGAGAGATGACCATTGGTGTTGTTGTTGTTGGCCTTTTGGTTGCTCCTGGCAAGCGCTAGCCACAGTGGACCATTTGGCCTGCACATACAAGCTTGGCACAGGTTTTACGCAGGATGCCCTTCCTGACGCAACCCTCCCACCATTTTAACCTGGCTTGGGACTGGCACTGCATCCAGTGGCTGGGGTTTGGGCACTGGCTGGGAAACACCTACCACCAGTGCCCAGGAAATGACCATTGTTAAATGTGCTATATAAATAAAACTGAAAAATATGTGGAAATGGCTTGGAGTGAGGTCAGGACTATGCAGGGGATGTGGCAATAACTCAGAGGTGAATTCCAGTGATGTGCAAGTGGTGTTTGTGAATGACAGATGAAACAGACAAGTGCGTGTCTTCTGCAGAATGGTGACATGTTAGCCATCGATTTTCAAGGATCGGCCGTTTCTCTCGCTGAATGTTCACTCGAACTACTGCAGCTTTCTTTAAAACGTTTGCACAATTCAAATGTTTTACTGCGGCTAAGAGTCCCATCACCGTACTGGTCCTAAATTGTTCTGTAATGTCAACACTTTTATGGCTCGGTTGAGCAGTAATTTCAAAAATCACAAGTTCCAGATTGACTTGAACACCCCTTGTAGTTATTTAACAAATAACTATACATGTCCTCCTGAAACAAGGAAGATTTGATTAGTACATAATCTGTGAGAATAAGCTTTTGAGTAGTTTAACTAATTCCTATTAACTATTTAATTCCATGTAAACATTGCCATTTTCTCAGTCTTGGTTTACAAATGAAAAGATATACAGCTACCAGGTTGACAAAATTCACAGTACATAAGTGTGAGGGTCATGTGATCATGCCATGAATAAAATTAAATATACATGATATACATCTTTTATGAATAAAAGCAGGAGCTACAGTATGAGCTTGCTTCAAATTGAGCTACAGTAGTTCATCCCTTTGTTAATTACAAAAAAAGCCTTCATTCATAATCCGGATGTAATTTAAATTCTGTCAAATGACCATGTTAACGAGCGATGCGTTAAAAGAAGGCAGAAAACACGACGGTAAATATGCATACTGTAACTGTAAATTGCATCACCTTAACCACAGAATTCTTCATAATAACCGTAGACAAGCGAAAAAAAAATCTGAGTGGTGGCATTTTTCTATCAGCGTGGGTCACGTTGCTGAGCCACGCTGCATTATGAGGGGGAACAAATCTTCGGCTTAGCCATGGCATTTCATCTGAATATGTTGAAACAGCGGGTCGCAACATTGCTCATAATGAAACGCGGCCTCATTTCATTGTGCTCTCAAAATGAGTTTCCTGGCCGCTGCAAGAGGGGGGGGGGGTGGAAGTGGCTGAGAATTACAATTCGATGTAGTTAAGCTGCGGTAATGGCAGGGGCAGCCTGGCACCGAGCCAGAGGCTGACCTCATCGGCTGGAGGCGGCTGTGGTTAAAACGCAACCTGCGGTGCTGCGCTCACACACACATGCGTACGCACACCGACACACATAGCCACAAAGAAACAATGCCAGGGCAAAAGCACAGCAGTGGCATAGTTTGTACACACACACACACACACATACATACACAGTTTTTACAGACCATTCGCGTTTGGCACTTTGTACTGTCTAGACTCTCCAATTTAATAGCTGATCTCTAACACCAATCCTCTCGTCACTCTTTGTGATTCTGTAAATCGTGCATTTTTGGTGCATCACTGAGCAAAAACCTTTACTTCCTCAAGTTGCATGCTTTCTATACGTTGCTCCGCATAAACACTAAATTATTTGAACTTTTAACAGTTTTTAGTTCAAAACAAGAAACTGAAATAGACTTAAAGGTGCAATAAGCATTTTTTTATCCTTTACGTACTACAAAAAAACTGAAAGACAGGTAGAACATGAGGGATTAAGTTGTAGCTTTAGCAAAAGTGTATTCAGTTGCTGAGAAATTGAGACTTCCTGTTCGGACTGCATGTTTATGATTGGATGCCTCAAACAGACATCCTGGGGACGGAGCTTTGTAAGCATTAATAGGAAACATTTGAACGTTGAACTCCAAAAACTAATCGTACCTAAGGCACCTTTAATTTTGGATATTTATTTGTACCATATGTCTAACATTTGCTAGTGCAAACTTTTTTTCCTATTAAGATACAAAGGTTAACTAAACAAAGAATCCAAAATGCCTTGGCTACTTAAATATTCATGCTCAATGGGTCAGTCCTAGTGGAACCACATTTGGCTGCAATTACAGCGACATGTCATCTGGCATATGTCCATCAACTTTACATTTGGATCTTGATTTTCTCAAGCTGTTGGCAAGGAAAGTCCTGCTAAAGATTCTCAATAAGGTTCAGGTCTGGGCTTTGACTGGACTGGTCTACATTCAGTTTCTTAGTTTGAAACTATGCCAAATGTAGCTTTGGCAGTATTCTTGGGGTCACTGTTTTCGAAAGGTGAAACATCTGCTTTGCTCGCAATTCTCTTGCAGACTTGATATGGGTTTCTTCAAGGATTGTCATATATTTGGGGCTGAACCATCTTTTCCTATAGTCTCTTCTGATGAACAGTATCCTTGATAACACAATGCTATCACCACCATGCTTTACAGTGAGGATAGATCATCAACAAAAGAGTTAATTCTTCACTTTGGAGACTCCAAACTACTTCATAATCTTCCTCAGAGTACTTCAGAAAGACAATGTGTCTTGCCTGACCTTTACAACTCTGCTTCGATCTATACCAACCAGCAGGTTGCCAGCTTAATTAATGGGAAAGTAGTTTGTAATGTGACAAAAAAGTTAAACAGGAAGACTTAGATAATACTATATGTTTGAGATATCATCTGGAATATGTCCATTAACTTTACATCTGGATCTTGATTTTATCAAGCTGTTGCCAAGGAAAGTCCTACCCTAGCTCTGTATGAACTGACCTCCACCTTGATATTCAAAGGTCTGAGCTTGAATTTCTGCAAAATGGACTCGAAAAACCGCACTGAAGTCGCACTTGGCTCTACAGTTTTGGCCACATGCAGGACTGGCCTTTTCCTGCACCGTTTAATAACACTCCATCCATCAATGAAAGCCTCAGGCTTCTCATACCATTCACCCACCAGTGGTGACGGAGAAATAAAAAAATAACACAGTGACAAATACGATTTCTCTCCAGCCCTCTGCTGCCTCGAATCCAATCATCGGCCAGCTTCTGTCATTGGAGAAATGACATCACACACTTGAATCGGTGTGCTCTGAGAGCGTATTGCCGTTCTAATGACTATAAAGAGATCTTCACCTCTTTTCGAGCCAAAGATAACAGGATTACCCTTTCTCTGTCTTGCCTGACCTTTCCAACTCTGCTCCGGTCTACGGCAAGCTGCAGTTTGCCCGCTTTATTACGGGGAAAGTAGTTTTAAATGTGACAACAAATGTTTAATTTTTCTCTTGAAACAACAGGAAGACTTACTGGAAGATAACAATATATGTTTGAGATTAATGTATTTTACGTTTTGGCCCTGGAGCTAACTGAAGGGGCATGTTAGAGCAAAAAGTGTGCTGTATAGTTTCACAGAAACCTACACTCAATCATTGCTAGGCCAAGGTCTGAGATCAATACTCAACAACCCCCACGGACCAGCTTTCACATTGTTAATATTGTCCCGTACCTGTGGACACTTGGGTATTAACGCTCAGCAGGTGGCAGTATGGACTTTAGTTAGCTGGTTTCTAACAATATTCCAACAATAAAAACAAAGACAACAAAAGAACAAGGAACCTGACTTTTAGTCTATGCCTGATATTATTGATATCTCAGAGAAAATGTCAGTAATTGCCCACTTGCATGCCTCCTACTCAGCCATGACTGTGTACTGTAGTTCAGAGGATGAAATCGGCATGTGCTTCATGCTCAGAGATATCAGGTAAGACCAATGGCATGGATGCTGTCACTTTCTAAACAGTCATTTATGTACGTTTGGCTCTCATATCTGATTCATGAGATACCATGCCCGAATATACTGTACAAAGTTGGTTTCTTGCATGATTTGTGCCCTTGATGATTTGTGCAAGCTGACCTGTGTTTAAGGTTGATCAAGTGTACTCGGACCTGGGCCAGAACCCGTAACTTAAAAAACACCCTGAATGAAATTTGGACGTTGCTTAAAGGCATTTATTCGCATAGAATATCTTCATAAACAGTGAAATATGATTGAAAATATGAAATTTTAAACATAAAAGTTGACTTTAAACTAAATTGTGTCAAAGAACTTCATTGTTAATCATTTAAATTAGGTTTGTCTTGTCTCCCGACATCAAGTTCTGGTTTGTGCTGTAGATGGAGCCAGGTTAGGACAGAATGTTCTCAGGCTATGGTCTGTTTGTGATCACAATTACAGGTGCAGTTCATTCCAGTAGTGAATGTGACTAGGCAGATATGGGAAACTTATCATTAATCAGCAGTCTCAGTATCTTTTTAAAATCATCTAATAATTATTTTAAATATATATCTAACCCTAGTCGCATCCAATTCCTCCCCGTCACTAGGGGGCTCCACATTAAGACCTCAGTCGGGAGGGTCGAAGACTATCACGTGTTTCCTCCGAACCATGTGACGTCACTTACCGCTTTTCGAACTGCTCGCTCACGCACCATTGGGGGCGGCGTAACACACTCGGAGGAAAGCGCTATCCGCTACTTCCGCTTGCGTGAGCTCACAGACGCCCCTGATTGACTATAGAGCTGTGATTAATGTGGGAGAACTAAGTACCTCTCATCCCTCCCCTCTGAGAGAGCTCGGCCAATCAGATCCCTCTAGACCTCCGGCTGCGAGAGGTTACAGCATCACCCGGGGATCGAACTCGCGATCCCCGGATGATAGGGCGAGCACTTTATCACTGCGCCACGCAGAGGCATCTAATAATTATTTAAACCTAACTTTTCTTTACCCGTTAGATTTAAACCAGCTGATTTCAACAAACTTGACTTCACTGCACATATCTAGGACTGAACCTTCCAATCTCAATTGTTTTTAGGTATTCACCTTGATATACAACCTTGATCACATTTTAATCTAACTGTACAAACATGAACTTGATGGATATGAAAGCAGAGCTACATTAGCATCATTAAGTAGAGACCAGTGTATAAAGTGTTTAGGGTTTTACCTCATATTCCTGTGAGAACTTCAGGTTGTCATTGGCTTTGAGTCTCTCCAGATGGTCCGCCAGGTCCATGATGGGAATCGGAGGGTGGCTCGCCATACCTGCGGATATACGAAATGCAGCAGCACGCCGTTAGCATAAAGAGAAAACCCCAGGATGTTATAAATAATCAGAGATGAGCTTCGTTAGAGAAAAGAAAAGTGTGTGTCATAAGAGATGGAGATATGTGAGTATAGTTAGGGGAGAATCACTCAAAGCGTTTAGCATGCTCTCAGGTGATGGAGACATATGCTAATGGAGAACTCCAACTGGGCATTCCTGAGGTGAAAGAAGAATGTTATTCGCACAGCAAGCTGCGTCAGTAGTTAGCATGGTGAACGGAAATGAATAAATAATACAAACAAGAACATCAAGAAGAAGAGGAAGAACAACAACAACAACAACAAAAATAAAATAATAATGAAAAAAAAAGCGCTGGATGGTCAGCGTTTGAGCACATGACATGAAGCTCCGAGGTTTCCCTGCGATGCCATGACAGTAAAGCATTGTGTGTTAGGCGGTGAGAAGCCTCAGTGGAAGTCTGAATGATTGAAATGGAAACAAAAAAGGGAAGATGATGAGGATGAACAAGGAAGAAACACAATGGCATGTGTATAAACGAGAACAACTAACTTGACAGATGGAGGTTACTGGGGTAACCGGAGGCACCGGAACCTGCGGAGGAAAGGGGGGCGCGGTGTAAATCAAATGTCGCTAAAAGTTAAAGCAAATGTGATGAACAGACATCCTGGAATTAAACACAAAGCTGCACGGACAACGTAGACTCGTATGCCGTCGATGAGACGTTTCCCTACTCCTCACGTCTACACGCCGGTTTGTTAGTAAAAACACAAAAGATGCTACATGCTAGTGTGCAGGAAAAAGCGACTAAACATACAACACTGATCACAAAAAAGAAAGACGGAAATACGAGCAGAAGTAAACAAGTTTACAAGAGATTGCATGAAACTAGCGGAGTCAAAGTTTAGTTTCTGAGAAAAATCGAGTCGATGATCTTAAACTCTGCAGTAGGTTGAAGTTGACTACAGACTTGTGCTAGATTTGTCTGGCGGGAATGTCGTCGTAAGGGCGTTGTAGGGGTGAAGAAGAACGGAAGGACGGAATATGCCCAGATGGATGATGGGAAAAGTGGGAGGAGTGAATCGGGGAGAAAGTGGAAGCAGCGAGGCTTTAATAACCAGTTTGCATAACAGCAGATGGCGTGCAAGTGAGAGATATGGAATCGGTAAAAGAGCGAGAGAGCGACAGCGAGAAAAAAACCAGAGAGAAGGATGAGTGTGTGGATGCAGCGGGAATGGTTCTTTCATCCGAGTGGATGACAGAAGTAGGCATTAGCTAATGGAAAAAGCATCCAAGAGCACCCATTTAGCGCCACTCAAGATCCATTTCCAGGCACGACGACAATGAAACTGGCACTTGCCGAGTGCGACTGTGCTGACATCGAGCACCCTTAAGATGAAAATGGGAGATGGACGGGGCGAACACGCTGTGTGCATGAAGGATTTCAAGGGGGGGAAAGGAGGAGGACGTGTCAGACTAATGTAGCAACCCTCAGTGTGTTTTCGCCGGGAGAGAAGTGGATGTGTGGGCCACTTGAAGAACAAAGGCAAATGAGTTGTTTCGTAAGTCTGAACAAAACAAGCCTCCGAGCGACGTGAAAGACCAGATAGAACACCTTTTTACTAACATCTTCTTAGTTTTAGTGTGAGAAGAAAACAGATCTTGTATTAGTTCTCAGCTCTCTGCGACGCGACAAGGCTGTGACATGACTTAACGCCATGACCCCTGTTTCCGCCGAATCGCTTCCTGCGGGAGATCTTTCTGGCTGGACGGTTTGGGGTCTGAACAGCTCTCACCTCGTCAGCCAGGGTTAAAGGCGGGACAGCTATGTTCACAGCACATCGACTTCCACGTTCACCTCCCGCCCCCTCAATCCCTCCCTCCTTTCCATTCCCGCCACGTCTTTTACTCCGTTCCTTACAAACATGTTCAACTGGGGTTAATTTGTATTTTACAAAAAGGTCAGACTTGATATTCTTGAAAGAGAAAGGGATAATTAGAAATCCAGCGAAACCAGGAAAATACATCTCGACTTTGCTCATTTATAACTACAACACGGTGGTGTTAAAGGATTTAATTTCGAAGTTGGCTATTTTTTTGTCGGTACAAACTGTAAGAGCAAGTAGCTAAGGAGGAATTTGAAATGCATTTGATATCAAGTTAAGAAATCTCCCAATCATAATTCCAACATTCTCAACTAATTTAAGTCTAAACATAGATGTCTTCCAAGGTCATGGTTACTGAACATCCATCCATCCATCCATCTATCTATCTATATCTATCTATCACTGGCAGAATAAGTCTTTTGGCGTAAGGTATAGTTACTGGTTTGACTGAGTGGATATAGTTATGATATTTAATCATTAACTTGTAGAATGGTTTAATGTCACAGCCTTCACTCAACCATCCTGACAAGTCTGTCTAGTGACTCAGTTCATACGTAATATATAATATGGTACTGTATATCAACCGCCTCCGCGGCTAAACACCACCTTGAGAACTCCTGTTGGCACTCCAATTAGGCTTGTATTTCCAGCATACACCCACTACGGCATAACCAAAATATTCTGATTGTAATATTTACTATTAAATCAACATTCCTAATGTTCCAGTTGTGAAAACCCTATTCCTTTTTCTGTATGGCAACTCGGTAAGGTGATGGATTAAATCAGGAGTGGTAGAGCAGGAAATGATGTGCAGAGCATGAGGTCAACAGGACTGGGACTGAAGTGCTGTTAGCATGGACCCCAGTGGTCCAATCAGTCTACTAACGAGTGACATTCAATTAAGCAATTTAGTCATTTTGAATGACTTTGAATTAAGTCTAGAGGAGCCGAGCTCGCCGGTTAAAGTTCTGCAGCAGTGGTCAAGTCTCAGAAGTGTCACAGCAAAGCTCTTAAGTACTACTACAAGCTGAAGATAACCAGCGCAAAACTAAATTGGCTAAAAATTAGCAGTTACACTTAGAGTTACTTTCTGTGTCAGGATGCTGGTCATTTTCCATCAGGTATATCAAATATAGTGCATTTGGATTTATATCAGTTTAAGCTTCCCAAATGTTCCCAAGCATTCCCAAGCCTCTGCTCTGGAATTCCAGGTAGCTCTTTCCAACGGAGACAAACTGAACAATGCTGCTAGAGCGTATGTTCAACATGATGGTAGAACCTGACAACCTCCGAAAGTTCGAAGAAAAAAACGAACCAAGAAACAGATTCCTGACTTAAATAAGCCGATGGCTGATGATGAGGATGAAGGTGAGGATGAGGACGCGTCACGGCTCTTACCAGGAGTTTGGAAGTTGAGACGCCGTAGCTCCACGGGATCGGTGGGATGATGTGACGGCATTTCCTTACTGTTGGGTAAGCTGCCTTTCCTGGCCTCCGACTCGGCTCGTTTCCTAAAAAGAAAAAAGAAAAAACACAGCAAATGGTATTTTGTAATACGTCCAGGTGTTTGGTTTGGATTTTTCGAAAGTAGTCTATGAGTAGATTGAATTAATACAGCATACTCTTGTTTTTAAGTAAATACGAACCTCCAATGATGGCCAGGCTTGCTGTGATTGCAACCCAACTGGCCATAGTTGATGGGATTGACAGGAAAGACACTGTATGTACATCCTCCCACCTAGTTCCCAAATTCAAACTTGCAATCACCTGATGCCTTTGTAGTGCATCAGTTGTGATCATCCATAAGAAGTTTTTAATACGATTCTTATAACTCTGACCTTCTCCACCAACATTCTGCTGTCGGGATGTTGGATGTGCCAATCAATCACTGCTACTATATGGTTCCCTTGTTAGTCCTTCTCTCTTGCTGTCCCTAGGCTATGGAACTCGAATTGACATTCAAAATGAGGACTTTTCTTACTCTGGACATTTCAGTCAATGAAATCTGCCTTGGTTTGAAATATCTATCAATGACAATCTATAGACTACTCCAAGACCATAAAAAAGTCAGACATAGTTGGGCGTTCTAGCATTCTCTGCATTGGAATGTGTAAGGCTCAGGTAGTGGATATTTTTTGAGGGAAAGACCTCGAAAATGTAATTATAAATGTAAACTGGGGTTTCTTTACAAGAGTACGGCAAACATGCCTACAACTTTTGACAATTTTGACAAGCACAGCATCTTTATTTGCTGTAGTCAATATACAAGGATGAGATACAACTCTGGTATTCCACCTGGTCTTACCTGTCAGGTTTGCTGCTCCAGAGGAAGCACAGAAAAAGAAGAGAAAATTGGGGTTAGATTGGGAGTAGCAGGTGTCCTTAAGATAAACGTGAATTTCTTCAGCACCGTTTCCTGTTTACGCCACAAGACACGGCCTGTCTTTTTACTTGGACTAAAGCTGACATTTTCCAACACTGTCCTTTGAAAGACTCTTTCTTTCCATTGTCGGCGCGAAGTCGGCGCTAACGCAGAAATCGCAAGTTCTCTTTCTCGGCCTCGTTTTTCTTTACAGATGCGACGCTCAATTATGCAATCTAAACGAGCAGGATGTATTTCTGAACACTGCAATTTGCAAGCAGGTGGATCCTCCGGAGACGCTTTGTATCCGTGCTGACGCGTGTCATGCGAACACACGGACGCCTTTTTTTCCCTTTCACTCCTTTCATGAAAGGCGAAACAAGAAAACGGGAAGTATCTAGGAAAATCTATTGTTTACTGTTGGCGAGGTGAAACGGTCTTCGTTTTTTTTCCCCGTGGTGGGGTTTTGTGAGCTTTTCTGAGATTAGCATCATTATGCACGCCGCTCGACTCATACTGTACAAGAGAGAAAATGATTAACTTTGCTCTTTTGCTCTTTTACTGAGCAGTAGATAATCTCATAAAGAATAACAGCGACAGCGAGACTCGTTTGTGCATTATGTGGGATGTGTAAGGTTATGACATTGACTCTACTGTTGGTGCTTAAATCTGCCACAAGTACACACACACAACCCAGAGTGCACTGTATATTCAGGATCCTGGTGTCATAGGTGGCCTTCTTAATGGCTGTGTAAATTTAGAGTCAGGCCTCAAGGCCAAACCATTGAAGATCCTGAAAAGCAATGGATCATGTGATTCAACACAAAGCCTAGAGCTTTACAGTTCATTTCCTACTTTTCCCCCCTAATACACTGAAGGTTAGGAATAAAACTGTTACAGGAAAATAATCAACCACTGGGTCGTGACGTGGCCTGGGATTACTATTTAGGTTGTATTCATGTAACTTAAATATATACTTCTTATCCATGTATATTTACATTTAGTGTTGCCAAGAATAACCCTTATTCGCCTTTCATCAGACTTGTCAATCATGGACCAAAATTTCTTTGAATTGCTTGAAACCAATCATAGTGCAGAAGGTGGGATTTGTCAGGGTGTTCATTATTTGTTTAATCTTTCCTTTTTTTCCCTTTCCATCCATCCATCCTTCCACCCTCTTATTTCCTTTCTTCCTTCCATTCTCTTCCATTTCATCCATCGCTTTATCCTTCCATCCTCTCCACTTACTTCTTCCATTCTCTTCCCACCTTTTTTCATTCTTTGGGGTTGTCAGGGTTCCTTCCTTTTTTCTTCCCTCCCTCTTGTTCCTTCCATTCTCATTTTTCCCCTTCCTTTCTTCCTTGCATTCTCTTCCATCTCTTAATGCTTAAACAAACCCAGTGCTGCTGTCACTTGCACTTTTTTGAAACACTTAAATATTTATAATGAGCTGGCACTGCAGTCCTGCTGATGAGTCTCTTCTTCAGTTCATCGTTTTCCACGGTTCCTGGCGTCTCATTTACTCTACGAGCCTGAGTGTTAGCTGGCTAACTGTTTACCGCTGATTCAAAATATCATAAAATTCACGGGGCTCTCACTTTTTTTCACAGACACTCTACTCCTAGCATGACAACAAAAAGCCCCGCCTACGCCCTTTTCATACAGAACGCCGAAGCACAACGATGGTGCGATATTCCCACCATGAACCGGCTGGGTGAATGCAGCTTAAGATGATGAGACAAAAAGCGCAGCAGAGCTCTCTGAAAGCTTTCACAGCGCTGACACTGGAGACTCCTTTTGGAAATCTTAAATAAATGCATGTAATGATGAAACCAGCATCATTTAATGGATAACGTTGGCGCTTCTTCAGAAAGGTTGTCATTATTTTACATGAATCTCGAAATCGGTGCTTACCTCTTGTACAGCAGAATAGCGATGACTATGCAGATGATGAAGACTACAGCCAGGACAGGCCCTACGACCCAGATCAAGCCTTCCTCTTCGTCGATGATCGGCTGGGGGTCGATATCGGCCGAAACCACCGGGTCGGAGTACGGACTTGTGGCGTACATGGTCTACAGGACGACACACACACACACGAGGTTTCAAATGGAATTCAACCATATTTATCTAATCACCTTGAGATGAAAGTTGCCGAAAAATATATATATCATTACGGGGAAAAAGTTGAAGAAGAAATATAAAAGTTGAATATTTAAAAATATAAATTTGAAGAAAAAAAAAATATATATATATATCATGATGGGGATGTTATCTTCCTTCTGAGACTTGTTTTCACTTCCTAATTAACTCTGTTAAAAAAAAAGAGCACATTTTATCTGTAAACAACCTCAGACCCATAAAAGCACAGACAGAACTAATGCGTTTAACGAATTAATCAAACCTAAACAGATTCATATGCCGTACCGAGCGCTCAGCGGTTTCCATAACGCACACAATTAGCTGCGCAAATAATTTCGCCGGCCATAATTCAAGAGCTAAATAGAAACATCAAGACAATTTACATCTTTAAATCTTTATCTCGTTCGAACCAAATCGTTCAATCTCATTGTGGTGGAACCTCAACGGCATGATGGGAAAAAAAAAAAAAGTATACGGTAAAATTGAACAAAATAATATCTCATTCTTTATTTCTCACTCTGTCTTTCTCTTTACTTTATCACTCTTTTACTGACTGCAGCACCAGCAAAGCAACTATAAGGCGGAATTAAAAATACTGCTCATCAAATACAAATGGGTTTGGGAGAGCTCTCTCTCTCTCTTTTTTTTTCCTCCCTCTCTCTCTCACACACACACACACACACACACATGCACACATTCTTTCACACATACTGCAGCGGAGTAGATAAGACATCCTGTGTATCTGGTGCTATTAAAGAGAAGGCAGTTATCTAGGCATTCCTGAGACTGACAGTCCTCTGGGGCCTCCACTGCCTGCCTGCCAAGTTTGCCAAGTTTTAATTCACACACACACACACACACACACACACACACACACACACACACACACACGTATTTCCATTACTATTAATATCCTTATGAGGACCTTCAACTAATGTAATTAATAATGCAATTAATAAACATCAAATGTTACCTTTACACGGAAACCTTTAGTATACTTTTTTAATATTCTTGAAAATTATTCATGAAAAAAAAGAAAATATTGTAAGACGCCAACCAAATGTCCCCACAAGGTCAAATGTCCCCACAATGTCAAATGTCCCCACAAAGATATAAATACACCATCCCTGAGCATACACACACACACATACATATATATATATATATATATATATATATATATATATATATATAGACACACACACACACACACACATACTCTCTCTCTGAGGAGTCTCTCATCTGAGTGACACGTGCAAATCTTTAGCAAACGCAAAACCAATTTCTCCGCCTCAGCTGAGCCAGAAGTCGAAATTCCCCCAGAAACAGAGAGCGAACGCATGACGAAAGACTTTATCAGTCAATTTCCGCTGGCACTCGAAGAAAAAGAAAAAAAAAACGGACTGGAAACAGAAACAACAATAACCAAAACAAAAAAGAAGACATGAAAACGAAGATGGGGGCGGATATGGAAATAACTCACATTTTCGGACATCTCCAACACGGCGAGAACAAAGAAGATGTATTCGTGTCCGTTGAGCAGCTGCTTGTTCTCGAAGTCTCCGTACATCTTGTTGTCTCCGAGGGTGAACTCGGTAGGAAGCTCTTTGAAGGAGGCAGCGATGTAGGGTTTGGGTTCGGCCTGTCTTCGGAAACGCACACCTCCACTCGTCCGGTTGATCTCTCTCAGAAGCTAATGATAGAAGAAAGAAGCGGAGATGAAAGAGCTGATAGGATCCCGACGCAAGCGTCTCCGTACTGTACGTTCATAAATAACCCGTGGTTATATTTATTCCTCTGTAGATGCTTTTAGCCACGGTGAAAAAAACAAAACAAAACATTAGCTTGTGGTCCAACGATAACTTTTTACAGAAGTGAGAAACTTTAAGGTAAATGACAAACCAGCCTTCTTACATTTTACTTTCTTTATTCCTTTCATCCTTCTTCTCCTTATCATTATCTTTACTTCTTCTTCCTGACTTTTTTCCATTTGTTCTTTCCTTTTTTTCATCCATTCATTTCCTTCCCTCCACACTTCAATTCTTCCCACCAATTTATTCAATTTTTCTACTTTTTCCTTCCATCGTTTCTCTCTTTTCATTCTTTCTTTGTTCTCCCATTCATCTTCTTGACTTCCATTGTATTCCCTCCTTTCTTTAAACCTTTATTTATACCTTCCTTCTTCTTTCCATCATTCTATCCTTCCCCAATTGCATCCTCACCCTCTGTTCCGTCCATTCTCTTCCTTCCTTGCATTCGTTCTTATCCTTTTTTCTCCTCTTTCCACCATTTTCTTTCTACCTTTTTTGTTTCATTCTTTCTCTCTACTCTTCCTTCTTTCCTTTTCCTTCCTTCCTCCCATTCTCATTTTTCCTTCATTCCATTCCAATCCTTCCTTTCCATCAGTCCTTCCTTCTATTCCTTTTGTCATTTGTTCCCTCCATTCTCTTCCTTCCCTCCTTCTAGTTATTCATCCTTCCTGCCATTATTTTCCTCCCTTCCATTTTCTTTCCTTTCTTCCTTCCTGTTTTTATATTATTTTAACCGGCCTTTTATACTCGAATATACATTTTGGAAAAGCTAGCACTGAAACAAAAAAAGAGATTATATGACACAACAAAGAAACAAAAATGAACTCTCTCACTCTCTCTCTCTCTTTCTCTGTGTGTGTGTGTGTGTGTGTGTGTACAGCCTTTAGCTCTAAGGCACACGGACAGTGTGATAATGTCTTCAATCTTCACTGCCTGACCCGTCACAACGCGCTCAATCCCTCTGCCCTTGGGCCAACTTTCAAAATATTTGTGAGCGCAAATATTGACAGAGAAATAAATTGTGTGTGAACACGCCCTTGAAAGGTTGAGTCACATCATGTTTTTTTAGCTTAACATGTTAACCAGTATATACAAGCACAAGCACAACCTACTTTCGAAGGAATATCTTTCAAATATATGTTTAAATTCACACCGTCTACTCGGCCTGACCTGCACATCTATACAAAAGATGTGCTTTTTGCTGTCCCTAATGTATATAACCTTCATGTTCTGACGACAACAGATGTGCACATACAAATAAAACATGATTTTATTATTAGATATGTTCCATGGTGCTTTGAAGCTTCTTCAGTATGTTAATGCGCTGTAGAAATATTTATTCCCGTCTTAAACAATACGCCACAGTGCGTGCAACATGTTGAGAATATTTCCTCCCTCGCTGCCTCTCTTTTATTCTCTCTTTCTCTCCCTCTCTTAATCATGAGCGTCTGCACTTCAAAAGAAGAGGTAACACATTATGGTGTTAGTGCTCGCGCTGTGCCCATTAGCCTATCAGGAGCCATTTGCATATGAATGTGGCCTTGCTCGCTGCTCTCCAAAATGTGGGCAGCAGAGGCGGAAAGATGGAATGACTGGGCTAAGAGTGCAGAGCTCTCTCTCTTTGTCTCGGCCGCCTTTCTGTAGCTCGAGTGCAGCTGTCATCGACGTCTCAGATCTCGGCGCTCTGATGTTACGGCGTTGCGCTAACTTGTTTGGACGGAAGAGGCGGAGGGAAGAGCCACTGTTGCTAGGGTGACCCTGGAAATACACTGCGTCTGAACTCCTGAGGATATCATTCCTACCTCCTCCAGGTTCATCTCGTCTGGGCTGTCCCAGGGTTTAATGAACTTCCCGGGCCGCTGTTTCTTCAGAGGGACCACCACGATGTAGTATCCCCTTCAGAGAGAAAAGCATAACCGTAATATATGACAAATATTCGCTTCAAAGTTCAATTTTCCTTTAAAAAATATATTAAAAATCCCTTTGACAATGATTATAAATTTAACTGCCGCACTCTAAGGAATTGAGGGCTTGCTTCAGAGAAAAACACACCGCTGATCAAGATTAGCTAATCAATTTGAATACGTCGTTACCCATTCGTCTTCAAACAGCCCTGGATTAAAGACTTTCGATAAAAGACAAAGCGCATAATAATAATCCTGAACTTCTTATTAGCAAATAAACACAGTCTAATTTCGTAGCTGTCAATAAACCTTGGCTAGCACTTAAAGGATAAAGAGGGGTTTCTCTGGCTCTGGATCTAGCATCTGTCTGCTGGAAATGAGTAGGGCTTTCCCGAGAAGAAAACAGGCATGAAGATAAACGCTACGCCAAGGGTAGAAAGAGTGGGATGACTGCACTAACGTTAGCACTAGCCAGGAAACCAGAATGGTGCCCTGATCAAAGCTAATAGCTGGCTAATTAACTTTTTGACAAAGAATTGACAAAACAATGTCAGGATCAAAGAATGACAGACGAGAAATAAAGAAACAGGACAGGAAGGAGAACTCACTTGACTTTCTCATTTGTATGCACAGAGGGCAGCTCCACAGTGACCATGCCGTCTGAGTTGGTCTTGCCGATTAAGTAGGGTTTGGTGCGGAGAATGTCCGGGGCAGTCATGGTGGAGACGCGATGCTGCAGACCACCAGCGCTGTTCCCCCGGTTGGTCAAGAGGAAAGAGTATTGCGTCTCTGGTTGTAGATTTGTGATTAACTTCTGGGTGAGTTTCCCATCCACTTCTACGCTCTGGCCATTATCATACAGAATCTACAAAGACAAGTACCACACGCTGTTCAGACCAGAATTCTAGCCAAACCTTTTAAATCGAAAACAGGACTAAGTGGTCCAGACAATCAAGGTTACCTAAATGTTAATATACAATACGGATAAAATATGTGAATGCCCGACTGCCTTAGCCATATGTGGTTTTCCCCCAAACTGTTGTCCCAAGGTTGGAAACACGCAACTGTCTAGAATGCCTTTATATGCTGGAGCATAAAGATTTCCTTTCACAGGAACTAAGGACATTTTCACATTAGGCATTTCCCACCGATTACTTCTAAGAACACTTGGCCCCAAATCTGGATAATTTTGATTAGTGGGAATACAGTCGTCCCAGGCTTGGAACCACCACTTGAAGAGGTGGTTTCAGCACATTCATCAGTGCCATCGGTCCCCTCCGAAATCTCATCCTTTACATTGCAATAGCTGATAAAGTAGGGAGGCACATTTTTCTCAAAATATCAATAATATTAGGCAAACTGCGACCCTTAAATTTCTTGTTCTCTTTTTCTAAATGGGGGCTCATAAACCAAGTAAGCACATATTGCTACCTGCTGTAACGGGTAGCGTAAATAGTCAAGTGTACCCAAGAATGGAGAACGAAAAACATTGTGAACGCTGGCCAGCGGGAGAGAGGGTAGGGCAGAGAAATCGTTCCTGGGCACGGTACAAATCAATCGAGCCTAATGTGAAAATGTCCTTAGAGTCTCAAACCTATTAGAGTATACAAGTATCCCTGTGGGGTCCATGCAGCTACTGTAAGGTTTGGACTGGAAGAACCTGACAGCTTCCACAGGACACTGACATTAACCCCCTGAACAACTTTAGGATCAACTGGAACTGGAGCCACCTCACCTGATACCAGTGCCTGATCTCACTAATGCTTGTGTGGCTGAATAAACACAAAACCCTATAGCCATGCTACACAATCTGTTGGTAATTTTTTCCCAGATTAGTGCAGGTTATTATAACTCAACAAGCAACATACAGTATAAGGGTTATGGTCAGATGTCTACAAACTGTTGGCTATATAGAGTAACTCTGATGATAATTATTCTCAGTGGTATATCCAAAGCAGCACTTTGTAGTATTTTCTTACAGTGAATGGTTGAGCGGGATTGTAGTTGTCGGGAATCTCCCAGGTAAGCAGCACTGAGGTCTTCATGGCAGCTTTCACATGAAAATTTTTTGCAAACACTGCTAAAAGAAAGGTGGAGTAGAAGATTTAGACAAACATGGATAGCAAAAATTGTTCTGCTCTGCCTGTTGCTTTCAGAAGAGTTGCCACGCACTACCACCTTACCTTGTTATCCCTTTCTTCCTTTTACAAAGGACTATCCCAGTACTTTCACCTTACCTTTTATTTACTCAGCAGCAACCCCTGGTTCAAAGATTTCTACCCTTTCGCTTATTTTACACAAGGAATTTAGGATACAGCATAGCCCCAGAAACTATCTGCACTCTCCTTCTGAAATCCACTGCTTGCTTGTGGAATGGGGGTAAAGTTGGAAGAAGAACCTGGTTGATCGGAGGTTGAATCAAGGAGTGTTGCAAGGGTTGGTGTGGTCCTCCTACCTTGATCGAGCGGTTGAGTTCTGAACTGGATGCTAGGGCTATAAGGCCCAGGGCCCTTGCTGGTGAAAGCACACATTTTGATATCGTAAGTTGTGTCGGCTCTAAGACCATCCAGGTTTACGGTGGACTCTGGGGCAGTGATGAAAAGTTCAGACGGACTCCTCGGACTGTTGATGTCTTTGTATTGAAGGGCGTATTTAATAATGACACCATTCCGTTCTGCCAGTAGCACAGGCTGCCAGGTGACCTGAATGGTAGTTGTGGTGGCACTTACAGCCATGATGCCTTGTGGGAAACCAGAGGGCGTGTCCTCAGAGGTTGTGATCTCTTTAACTGTTTCTTCACCAAAGCCCACCTTGTTGCGAGCTGAGAGGCGGAAAATATAGGCCGCTCCCTTGTGAATTTCTTTGGTGGTGTAGTGGTTCTCTCGCTCTGGGAACTCGATGACCGTCAGGGGCTCGACATCTTTGCGTCCAAAGCGGAGCCGGTAGCCCTGCAGCGGCCCGTGTGTATTTGGCGGTGGGTGCCATTGGAGCAAAGCCGTGCCCATGTTAGTGGGACTGACCATCAGGCGAGGCTTCTCTGGGACTGCCAGAAAATAAAACAGAAATGTAGGTGAATGCAGACTGAATCAAATATTTAAATAGGCTCTAACAATGTGTTTTATTTAGAAAGCAGCTTTCTAGGTATTGTAGGTGGTATGCCTGGGCACCATCTGGGAGTATCCCAGGCTGAAGCACTGAGGCAGGATTCTTGAGGACACCCTTCTAAGTTTCGGCAATATAAGTACACGTGTCAGCCATAACATTAAAACCTTAAAACATGAAGCTACCAAAAACCTTGTTCTACCAAAACAGCTCTGACCCCTTAAGGCATGACTCCACAAGACCTCTATAGGTGTGCTGTGGTATCTGGCACTAGGATGTTACCTGCAGATTCTTCAAATGCTGTAAGTTGCAAAGTGGGGCTTGTTTATCCAGTACATCCAATGGATACTAGATTGGCTTGAGATTTGATGAGATTCTGACGTGGAGGCTGGATTAAGAACCTTGGGCTCTTTGCTTGCTCAGACCCAAACACTGCAAGCTGTGATGGACTGGGTGTTCTAATACCTTTCTATCATAGATTTCTGTATCATTAGCTTTTCCATGGGATCGGACCAGACGGGCAAGTCTTTGCTCCCCACAGGCATAAATGAACTGTGGGTGCCCATGATCCTTTCACCAGTTTACTGGTATATAATTGATAATCAATCTTAATGTTATGGCTGATCGACGTAAAGTGCTTTGTGAATTGCTAGAAGTCATTCCTATATAGGTTATTGCAGGACAGCTTATGTAGTTAGTTTGAGAGAGCTTCATTGTGCCTTGCTAACAATGCTGTAACAAAGTCAGCTGCCTTCGTAATAAAACACACCTTGATGTACATGTGCTTATTCAGATAGATCGTTAAAAAGAATTAGTAATAATAGTAGTATGTTGAGGTAAACCGTGAGGAAAAGACTCCTTAGATTAAAGGTTCAATTGAAAGTGCTGGGGAAAATATAAATACTGCAACGTGGTCTATTAATTTGTATAACAATTTCTCTCTTTTTTTTTGGGCCATTTCTAAAACGCAATTTCATTACTATTCCGTTAATCACCGCGAGCATTCCAAAAGTCAAATCAACAAGTGAGCGGAATTACAATTGCTACCTTAATTGAAGGGGCAATTGTTCCTATTCACTTTTAGCCGCCGGAATGGGAAACAGTTTATTCTGCTTATTGGTATGCTGCGATTGCATGATCTGAAGCCATTTCACAGGGTAACTCATTTAATCTCCTACCTGCACCCATGGTTGTGACCACTTTGGGCTTACTGCGAGCTCCGTCACCTTTCGTCGTGTAGGCAGCCACTGTAACCGAATAAGTAGTCTCTGCCTGCAAATCTGTCAGGATCATATTCTGTAGGGGAAAAAAAAGAAGAAGAAGAAGAAAAAAAAAAAGCAATCTTAAACTCCTAATGAAATAGCGTGGAACGGAATAATAGAGCGACAATAAACAATCATGGACAATTCGGGAACACAATAAGCATTTTTAACACATAAAATAAAGACTTAATGTACTAGGAATACCATGAATGCTAATACAGAAACGAATATGCACTGCTATTACTGGGCTTTTGTCATTTTGAAAAAAAAAAAAAAAAAAAAGGTTCATACTGCTGAATGCGCGTAGAATGGACTACAGTAACCGAATTGATTCGCACTATAACTGTTTGTTCAGAACATTCAACCAATACAAATAATTCGAAATGTCTTTACAATAACCCTCTGTGCTCTTACACGCCTTTCAGCTAGGCTTTGTCTGGAAGATGATAATGTGTAAAGAATATATGAAAAGAAAGGTATTAGAATTAATAGAATGTATTGCTAGGTACTTTTGGAAATACTCACATGTTCAGTCGAATCATCATGCTCCGACCGGATAATCTTTGAGTGTGAAAAGAGAGAGAGAGAGAGAGAGAGAGAGAGAGAGAGAGAGAGAGATTATATGCTGACTTACATGGGTAACCTGTAAAACAGGCAAAAGCACAGAGAGAAAATGTAAACAAAGAAAGAAAGAGCAATGCATTTCCCTTTGGCAGAGGGGAAAAATATATATATCTGAATGACAGTTTACAATATGTTATTAATATACGCGTGGTGAAAGAAGTGTGATGACAGATCCAGACTGCTTCAGTCAGATATACCCTGCAGCAACTCCTCTAGATGGATGAGTATAGGCAGATTTTCATCAGTATTTTCTAAATTAAACCCATACAAGTCATGTAGATACCATGCAAGAATTGTAACGAGAAAATGTATTGGTTCTGTCGTCTATGTTATTAAACATATAGATCTAACAGAAAGAAGAAGATTCCAAATTCAATTTTATATTGTCCTTCTACAGCTACTGATGACATCACTACGTCTTTTCCGTATCTGTATCTCTAACTGTAACAGGAGCTGTTGAATGCATGGGTTACGCAAAGTCATAAATGGTCACATTCTGGAAAAAATAAAATAAAATTCCACATGACAGTGTGATGTGCAGGTGTTTGCCTACCTGATCCTCCTCATCAATCAAGATGTCCTTGATGGCAGAATGGCCCACTGGTTCCCCATTAAGCATCCTGACATAGTGCACCTGGTAGCCGCGAATTTGCCCGTGCTGTCTGTTGAGCACCGGGGATCGCCACAGCACTTTAACAGACGTGGAGTTGACAGCCTCCACCTCGACTTTACGAGGCGGGCCACTGGGAACTGAAGGAATCATGGGATAAAAAACAAAAAGGTCAACATCACAGCAGACCCTTTTCTCCCTGACTGGATAACTCCCATGAGCATGGCGGGGTGAATAAAAATCTACCGTTACAAAGCTTTTGCACGACACCTTTTTTTCAACATTGGCAAGTAGAAAAATAAAAATGTAAAAACAACCCCAAAAACAGGTCATAAATGTGACCTCATTTTTTGTTTCGTTTTTGTTTTGGAAGACATTAAAAAATGAATTTTGTGGACTCAAAATATGGAGTAAAAATGGTAAAATATATATAAAAATAAGCCAAAGGGGGTTCTTCAATGTTTTGAAGCGCCCAGAAAGAGTTTGGCTTGAATGTGTTGAAAAAGAAATAAAAAAAAAAATTGAGATAGAGAAAAAATGTCATATGGGCCATTGGTGAAAAATAAAGACTTCCTTTGTTTTTCTTTGCCCCTTACTGTCCATTTTGTTTTTTTGCTTGAAAAAGTTTGAAAAATATTCGACAAAAAAAGTGGACCAGCAAATAACAAAGATCTTTTTGTTCAAAAAGAAAAAGAAAAATCCAAAAATAAATGTTAAATGCTGATTTCCAAAAAAAAAAAAAAAGTGTGAAAAACTGACAGTTGGGACTTGTTGGAAGCTTTAGGCCTGGGGTTCTTGGAAAGAAAAAGCCGTGTTGAAATTGTCTTGTTTTAGAAGCAGAAAAAAGAAACTATTCAAAAATTCAGGGAAAAAAAAGAACAAGAGAAAAAAACTGTTAAAATGCAGTACAGTGAGCAGAAGCATCAGAAATAATTTAGGTTAATGGGATTAGTTGTAAAATAAAATCGCCCTATTCTTTTAAGCAAAAGCAGTAAGAAAAAGGAATTGGGGGTTTAAAGGTGGCTTGGGCAAAAGTCTGCCAAATGCAGTATTTAAAAATGTGAAACGATTCAGGGATAGGGGGACAGATTAGCAAAAGGTCACAGCGTTTTGGGCAAAACATACCATCCTCCTCTGTACGGACGAGTTGTGGGAGGCTTTCCGGTCCTGGTCCAACATCTGTATGAGCTGTAACTGTCACTCGGTATTCCGTCCATTTTTCCAAGTTTTCCAGGCGGTATCGTGACTTTTCTGGAAGAATTTCCTTGATCTCCTGGACCGAGGTGTCCTCACCCTCTGTAGCGGCGTACTGAATGGTGTATTTGATAATGATTCCATTCTGGAGCTCCACAGGTGGTGGTTTCCAACTTACCAGAATACTGGTGGAACTAGAACTAAAACATGTAACTTCCTGAGGCGGGGCTGAGGGCTCTGGTGGAGGGGATCCATCCCAGAAAGATCGTATGATGTGATTGTTTGTTTTCGAGTTTGGTTGAATTGATTTCCAGGTTCGGTTGGAGGATTAGCAGGATTTGTTGTTGTGTTTAGTTTTTGTGGTTGAAATGAATATGATGGTGGTGGTGGTGGTGATGAACAAAACAAACATAAAAGAAAAAGGAAACATAAAAAGGACAAAAAAAATGAGGATGGATCACATGGACTAACGTAAAAGGTTTGAAAATAAATATTTCTCAATTAATGGGGTCTCATAAAAAAGGATGACAGGAATGTGAAAAACATCTCAATGGAGATCAACAGAATAAATTCATGAACGTAAAATACACATGGTGAGACTAAAGGGCCAAATGGAAACCATCACAACATAGAACCTACATTTGTAAAGCTCCCTAGGCTACTTACTACACTAATACCTACTGTAAATGTCCATTTTATTTACATATAAATATAAGTAATCCATGACTAATCTGAAAAAAAAAAGGAAACCTTTCAAAATCAGCTAACTGTGTAAAGCCCATCCCTGCATTATTTACTCCAAGCAGTTACCATCAATCCAAAAAAGTAAAGGTTGATGTGTCAGCTCTAGCAGAATTGAAATGTTGCATCGCTCACCAACCTTTCCGATGCCTGTTGGTTTGAGGTAAAAGCCTGATTGATCCAAGAAAACATGAAGTTTAAACTCCTAGACTGTAACATGCAGACAAACTTTTCCTTACTCTCCCCCAAGAACAGGCTCATCAAGATTACTTCCCAACATCTGAGAGACTGGACTTCTGGACTGATACTTACCTGATCTACACCCTCATTACTTCTTCAAAAGACCTCACATGTATTTAATTTTTTTTTTTTTTAATGGCACTGCGAAACACAAAATTAAGTTTTTTTGTCTCTTTTATTTTACCGGCAGAGCTTTTAATAAGCGCTCGTCAAATGGTCCGGAGCTCAATTTGAGAAAGTTTGATAAAAGTGCCAATCATACATTTAGCTATAACTCAATTTAAATAAATGAATGATAAATGTGAGGTCTGTTATTGAATGGAAATCTGTCTTTCGCTTCAAGTGTTCAAAGTTGCATTTGAGCTTTCAACAGCGTTTCATGATCTCAAATTGGTTAGGAAACCATTGTCTAAGAACAATTCTAATAGAAGTCATTTGTTGAAAGTGCAAATGCAAACACAGGAAAGAATTATGCCTGACAAAAAAAAAAAAAAAAAGTCAATAGACAAGGCACGGCATATCAGTCTCTCCCACAAAGACCTTCCGAACTGTTATAGTAAGGAACAGCTTCACTAATTCCATGCTTTATGATTCTCCAAAACCTTTTTTTTTTTTTTTTTCGTGTCCAAGAGGTCAGGGTTTCGACAGTGACCTTGTCGATTGACTTTCCTGACCAGTTTCAGTGCCCATTCAAGATTATCCTTTGGGTGGGCACATTAACTCTTGAAACATCAAATCTGTGCCTGAAAGTTTCCAAGCGGTTCCATTTTCCAAAACCTTTTCCTTATCTAGGTCTTTATGATGATTAAAAGAGTTTAGAAACCAACCATTTTAAACAAATGCTCAGGAAAATGGAAGGCTTCTGATTTACCGAGGAGTCGGGAGTTTGGAAGAGGACCTACGTGTCTGTGGTGTTTCTGCTGATATCTCATTGGTGTAGGCACCAGTGCCATGCCTGCTCCGGGCTGCCAGCTGAAAAGTGTAGGTGGTGAAGGGCCTCAGATCCTTCAGGAGGTAGGTGGTGGTGGGTTCAAAGCTCACACGTTTCTGCAAGAGCAAAACCATCGTATTTGAGTACATGGACTACAGCGTCAACACGGGCACAGGTTTATCAGACATGTTTACATATGATGGACATAATTGTCCCAATTTTTGGAGATATTCTACAGACAAAAAAAACTGCAACTCTTGACTGGATTACATTTATAAATGTCTTCTGGAATTACATTTATAACTGTTTTGCTTATTGCTCTCAACTGGTTGTTTGAAAGGAGGAAACAACCTTGTAGTTCAAAGACACATGAAAATGGTATTGTGAATTTCACCACATAGCAGGATTTTTAAGCCAAAGAGCTCGAATTCAGACAGAATAGCCTTCAACAAATAATGTTAATTTGTGCTTATTTTCATGAAGGGTGTCAACAGTTCAAGGGCTGGCTGTATATGGACATAAGGTAAACAGACAAGTCATTATCTGACCATGTCATTGCTGGTACCCCAGCGTTTGCCTGTCAAACATGCCACCAAGATCTTACCTCCTCCTTCTCGTCCTTTCTCTTGTAAAGCAGTTCGTATCCGGTGATTTGACTGTCCTGTCCGCTCTGTGGAGGAGCGACCCACGACAGCAGGATACTCGTCTCGGATTTGGCTTCAGCTTTAAAGTCTGTCGGCTGAGACGGAACTACGGATCGAACAGTTTTGAATTTCAGTTGATACAGAACACCAATGCCAAAGTCATCACAGCTGCTTTCTATTCTATCTTAGTTCTTACAGTAGCAATCAAAAGTTTGGACACAAGTTTGGATTTATTTTCAACATCCCAGAACAATCCTGGAGATTTTTCAAAACTATGAAATAACACATGGCATTATGCTATTAAGTCAGTTGTTATTTTAAGACATGAAGGTCAGCTGTTCAGGAATAGTTCTTGCAAGAACAAGTGCATTTGCAAAACCCAACCATTATGAATCTGTCTCTCATGAAGACCTTCCCAGGAAAGCAAGACCAAAACTGACCTCTGCTGCAGAGGAGAAGTTCATTTAGAGTCACCAGCCTCAGAAATCACCAATTAACAAACTCGGATTAGAGCCGTTATGAGGCATTACAGAGAATAAGTAGCAGATATACATCTCAATATCAACTGTTTGAAGGAGATTATTGGACATTTTTGATGTCTTCGGCATTGTTTTATAATGTAGAAAGAAATAAAAATCATGAAAGACCATGGAACTAGAAGGTGTGTCCAAACTTTTGACTGGTAGTGTATGTGAGATGACCAAAAAAAAGTAAAATTGACACGAAGAGAGTCGAGAGAAACATGCTGAATTATATTTCTATGAGTTAATGAGGCTCTCTATTATCATTTTACAGCATTAAGCTTTATAAAGGGGTTGGTCTGTGCTGGATGCTAAAATAATCAGATGCCAGAGATTATGGCTGTCCATAATTTTTTAGTGTCGTTATTACAATTCAGCCTATTAAAAAAAAGAATTAAAAAAAAAAAAACAGACCAAAAAAAAAAGGGTGATACAAACCTCCAGTCTTGGCTATGATCTGCAGGTCAGATGAGAGAGGTCCATCTCCTACAGAGGTGTACGCCAAAACTTTGATGTAATACGTCTTATTAGGCGTCAAGCCCTGAATGGTGAGAAAGTTAGCATTCCGGACAATCTGTTTCTCCCACTGATTGACGTGCTGACTTGAATCCATAGTGTAGTACACCCTGTAGCCCATGATCTGACCGTTCGCCTCCTCGGGTTCTTCCCAGTGGATGATAGCGGTTGTAGCGCTTAGCATGCGGCCTCTGACTTGGCGAGGAGCCGTGCTGGGTGCCTGCTCAGCAGTTTTGGCCTCTATCGCTTCGCTCGAGGGTCCACGACCGATGTTGTTCACCGCGACCACGCGGAATTCATAATCGGAGTACGGACTCAAGCCGCCCACACTGTAGCGAGTGGTGGCTACACCGTCGATCTCTTTATACGAGTCTTCCGAATATTTCGACTTGTGTTGAATGATGTAATAGGAAACGGGCTCTGGGTTCCCAGAGTCCCATGTGAGGGTGATGCTGGTTGCTGTGCGTTCTGTTACCATGGGAACACCTGGAGGTTTGGGTAAAGCTAGAATAAAAATAAAATGCTAAGTTATGTTATGTGGTCATATGGACTTAACTGTAGAAACAAAAATTCTTAAATCCTTGAGAAGTTCAGCATTGTGGTCCTTGTTTAAGGGGCCATTCTAGATGTTAGACTCTAGTTCAAGGACAAAGACTAATTCTAGATCTTCAGCTAGGTCGGTTTTAAAGCTTGGTTCCAGATAAACAAAACTAAATAAAACAAAAACTTTAATTAGCTAGTAAATAAAAATAAATGTATATATATATATATATATAATAAGAATCAGCGCATTATATAGCCACATATACGGTATAGGTGCTTGTAAAACACAAAGGGAACATCTTGCACTTAAATTATAAAAACTAATTAATTTCAGTAATTATGATTTCTAATTACATTAACATTATGCAAAAAAAAATAAAAAATGCTTCGGGAGGCACATCTGTAGGCTAAACGTGTTGAACGGTGACACAGTTATTAGCATTCATGAAGCTCGCATTTGGTCCCAGAGCGGTGCTAGCTGAAGGTTACCCTTCACCCCAGACAAACAGAGGCAGTGCTCTGGAACACCGTACAACTAATGTAAAACAGAAAAAGAGGCCTAAAGCCTTGGCAGAGTCCTGCTGATAAAAAAAAAAAAAGAGGGGCGACAAGGTCTCTCTGGAAGACATGCATTGTATCCGTTTTTGTTTTGGAGGTAACAAAAAGTGAACTCTGTGTGATTTATGGCTTTGTTTCAGCGGGTATAATGTAAGGGAGCAGATATGGGGTAAAGTGGTTTCTCTGGAGGCCGTCACCCATTAAAGCGAGGATAACTCTTAGCCCGGGAAAGACCGTGACTAATTCTGCTTTATTGTGTCTGGTGGTAGGATGCGTGGCTGTGCGGGTACGCATCCTCCTTCCGAGGAATATAAATATTTTGAACTTCACAAAGCGACTTACTTATCTGCGTAAAGCAACAAAAGCTACTGGAGAGACTAAACAGTCCTCTGTAGTTCTGCAATTTCATGCGGAATGGAATACACAGTTTTGGCTACTTCATTGATTTGGGACATACTGTAATACTGTATAAATCACAACTGCTTTAGTAACCTTATCGTTGGATCTCTGGTATATTTTCGTTACGCTGCTGAATGTTTTCAAGCCTGAAGCCAATCACCTTTGACTGTAATCTGTGCCACTGCTTCGATGACACCCAGCGTGGACATGGCTACGCAGGTGTAGTTGGCCGACTGGCGAACGTCCGTGAGCTCCAGGACATTCCGCCCAATGGGCATGTCGTCCTCCGGGGTCAGGTCTTCCGAGCCCAGCATCCATTTGACGTAGGGCATGGGCGAGCCCACTGCCACACAGGTGATGTTCACACTGCCCCCTGGCATGATTTCGTTATCCGTGGGCGGGATCGAGAAACGTGGTGGAACCCGGCGAACTGCAAGATAATATATGGAGCTGTAGCGACATGAGGTGGAAACTTTAAACAATGCTAACTTTGTCAAATACTGGGAAAACCCTTTACACTGAACATTTTCTATAGACATTTCCTGAACTGACCAAATGGAGAAAATTGAATTTAAATATTTAACGTGGGGAATTGGTTGGCCAGGATTTGATCACAAAGCCAACTTTGATCAACATGTGAGATTTTAGAAGACATGATCTAAGGAGGTAAAAAAAAAAAAAAAAAAATCTCACGTTGTTTTGGTGCTTATAGTTATGATTTATAAAAGGTTCAAGGGACAATCTGACAATTCTGATTTTCCTAATTTTCTTTTGATTCTGTGAAGCTGCTTTGCGACACAGTCCACTTTTAAAAGTGCTATAAAAATAATTTTTTAATTGAAATAAATAAAAAAGGGTCATAGGCATTAAAACAATTCTTTGCTGGATCTTATTTCTTTTTACAGTCTTCCTACTGTATCTCTTTGCCAAAATTCCACAGCGAACATCTGATGGGTTTTCCCAGATCAACTCCCATATGAAGTCACTGTAATATTCTAATTATTTATATATTTCCATCCACAGTTATCAAAGTGATCAGACAATACCAATTTTCTAACAGGGTTCCAGCAGAGGACGAGGTTTTTCCACATAAATATGCACAAGTCATGCCATTCCAGTCCACATGTAAAAATACAACACGGGGAGGGAACTCGAGGAGCGACGGCATGCTCGACCTCAATGCTGCGTTCTTTTCCATTTGATGTGAAGGAATGTGCTGCCTCACATTGCCACATCAGACAGACATAAAACACTTCATAAAAAAAGGGAAATGAGAAAGAGTAAAGGGAAGGCTTGAGGAAAAAAAGGCAGTTAGTGGATAGAGGTCTTGTAAGAAATTATATGTAGCAGAAGGAAACGAGAGATGGATTAAAAATTAAAACGTGGTAAACATGGCAATTTATTAAAAAAAAAGGAGGAATCTCTGGCAGGAAAAAAAACAATCATAGAAAAAAATGAATAACGGTAGGATGAGAAGTTACAATAAGAGAGATAATAAAATAAACAGGAGAACAATAATGGCAGAAAGGTGGAGCGACGTGCTACAGGAAATTAACAGGATTATCTGTGAAAATGAGCCAGACACGGAACGGCTCAGAACATTATGAGGAGGATAAAAAAAAAAAGAAGGGAAGCTAGTAGACAAGGAAGATAGGAAATCAGACAGGGCAGGAAGTGGGTTCGAGCTTCTCATTCAGGAGACAGTGGTAGCATCGTTACGAGCACAGGAGGACAGGGGACGCTCAGGCAGAACAAGCCAGGAGACTCGGGGACTCAGATCAAACACATTTCGTCAGTGTTTCTGCTCAGTAAACAGTAAAACCTCTTTTTCCAAATGGCTTCATGAAAGATAACTGGCTTTGCTTTTTTTTTTTTTTTTATTTCAGGTTTTCTCTCCGCGCTATATTTTTCAAGGCCGCAATGGTGGGAGAATGTCAGGAATGTTTGCTCTTGTGTTGGGGGAGAGGACTGAATGACTCATCGGAAAATGAATGAGATCCTCCCATCGCTAAATCACTTTTAATTAAAACGGCGTCGGCTTAGCGACTTTGTTCGGGTGAACTTTAACTTAGGAAAGGGACTTCGATTCTCAGCGTCATTAATAAACAAACCTTGAAATAAACTCTTTCTTTTAATAAATGTTTTTGGAATGATTGCAATTAAAGGAGGCGAAGAATAAAAGAAGGAATGAGAGCGAGATATTAAAAAAAAAAAAACTGCACAATTGATGAAACTTGCTCGGCTTAAGATGCCAAGCTTCTCCAGAGAGGAATTCTTGCATTATTAAATACAACTTTTCCCTCCTATTATATTTAATTAATATTCTATTGAAGCCCGCTCCCGGAAGACATAATGTTATCCCGTTCATTTGAATACCATTACATTTGTCAAGTCGGCCGAATGATGCTCGACATACATCATTCTTTCATTAGTGGCCCATTAAATGTGTGGGAGAGAAAATCCTTCACGGAGCCAGGAGCAGGAGATCTGGGCACGGTGGATTACAGCCTTGGCTGAGATTCACCGCCCTTCAGTTTTCATTAAAACAAACGAGGCTGAGGCTTTAAACCGTCCTCTGAGTGAGGGAGCTCAAGGAAAAAGAAAGAAGAGGAAAAGAAAAAAATCACATCAGCACCAAAGACCAATCAGGGTGTACTGAGAGGTGGGGTTCAATCATAGTGTCATTCCTGGTGCATTCTTGGTTTGATGAATTGATGAGGTCATGTTTTTGTACTCAATGGATTTTTTACTCCAATTTTTTTTTTTTATGCAAAAATAGGTAGAGAAAATGTGCCTCCATTTAATAAACTGATGGAATTCCAGATATTGCATGTGGATGAAAATTCTTTGTGCCTTTATAAATTGATATAACGTCTATTTTATAACAATACAGTAAATGATGGTCCTACATGTATTTATTGCTATGGTAATAACATCCAGCCGAGTTCCTGTAATGTGCAAGTGGTGTTGGTGAATGATTGCCGGATCAGGCGTTCCACTCGGTGAATGCCTCCATGCCTTCATTCATGAGAATTAATGTATACTTAATACAAGCTGATCTTCACCATCACGTCCAAGGTCAGGGTAAATCAGGAGTCTATTCCTTAACTATCATAAGTATATGTATACGTATATACAGTACTGTATAGAGTACTGATTTGATGAAACTGATAAGAAGCTACTGTTGAATTCCTGAGCTGATTAAAGGAACCGAGCAGGAACACTGACTTTAAGAACCAAAGCTAGCAGGGGTTTGTGGTCCATAGGTGGTGCAACACCTGTTCATCATGCACAACGACACACATTCTCTCTCGACATGCGCCACTCTTTAGACGGTTAATCATAACAGCCAAGGCCATGTGCATTCAGCACCACGAACAACAAAACAACGACAACAACAACAAAAGAAAGGAGGGATAAAGTGGACCGTATCCATGACAGAAGAACACATAAGGAACCGGAACGAGAAACATAAATGGAAAATAAAGAGGAGAAGAGGCCAGACATGTGCATTCATTCATTCAGTTGTATTGGTGACAGCTGTAGTGGCAATTTCAAGACAGCTATTTCATGAATTTTATGTCTTTGAGTTCTCTGAGTTCGGTACAATGAGACGATTAGAAAGTAAAAAAAAAAAAAAAAAACCAACACCAACCTTCTCGCAGCTCTGGGGAATGTAGGAAATTTTGATGCGGAACACAATGAAATGACAAAAGGAGAAAAAACAGGGGAAACACAGAGAGAGTAAAAAGGCCATGTACAACTGCTACTCATACATATCTGTTAGAGGAAGGCCATTTGGTATTTCGGAGAGAATCCTAGCTACACTTATGTACTTTAGAGAAAAGAAAGAAGAAAAAAATACTGCTTTGCTTTTAAGATATTACACAACAAAATCACCAGTGTTGACTTCTACAACTACAGTTTACCTGTACAGTATTATACAGAAATATATCTCTACTGGGCATATATTTGCATAGACTCGCTGGAAATCCATCATTTTCATCCATCAAGATGTTTTTGTTAATTTTATAAGATATAAACCAAATGACTAGGTGACAACATTTGTCTATGTGATGTCTGACAAGTCTTAAAGTACATTTAAAGTTGGCTTAATCAAATAAAACACTCCTGAATATTGAAACCTATTTCAATGTAGCTGCAAGTTTACACCCCCGATCTCTAATGATCTCATGGTAGATTCAGGTTTTCCATTAATGTTATTGCAGTTAAAGAATAATATCCTAAATGACAAACAAATCGAATTATCATCATAGAATTTCCTGCTGCTACACAAAAGCAACAACAACAACAATAGAAGTCCATTCAGCACTGTTTGATTTTGCCGTGTAAGCAGATTTACATTACCAATACACCATGTACAGTAGCTACGTACCTACTGTGTGTTATCATTTAAATTATACTTGTATAGTACCTGTGATTTTCATATCCTTACATCCTTACTGTCTAAATTTCTTAAAAATTACAGCAAATAACTTTATTAACAAAAGAAACATAATTTCAAGTCATAACAATGTAAAGAAAATCCTTCTCTGGCTACAGTACAAGAATGGCAGTAGATATTTAAACCCATGGATCAGCGAAAACACATTTATATATATTTTACTCCATTATGATACGCAATACAGTATGTTACTTATAAATATATAATTTTTTTTATGTTTACAGTTAGCATAATAATTTAGGTCTATGTTTATGTAATATTTGTTGTAGATCATTATCCTGAGTGTAACATTTTGTTTAATTAATCAAGCAACATTAACCCTTTGACATATGCTGTTATGAATAACTTATAGATTTTTGAGAACTGAAACAAATTGCGAACTAGTGAACAGCGAATATGGGTATATTTTTAACAGTTGTTTTGGTTTATTATGTATTAATGAGAATAGTCAATAATTTTGTGTAGCACACATTTTTATAAGCTTTTTGTAGTTATTCAGAATTAAATGTTATCAACTATTGTGTGAATGTAATATTATAAAATACTTATTTTGTTTTATTGCATAAAAATCATAGAAAGGATAGCCTTTTTTTTTTTAATGTTTCCTTTATATCACATTATAGTATATTGAAATAAATGTAATGATTAATTTAATTAGTCTTCTGAACATTCCTTTAGTTAAAAAAAATCCACAAATAACAAAGCTCAGAGATAATATACTGTTCTAAATACGGACTTAACTGTAAAATTATATACGTCTTAAATGGGAGCATTTGTTTTCAGCTGTATAATATATAAAATGTCTATAATCATGTATATTTTCTTGATTTAGGAACATTGATTATTGACAATTTAATATATTAATTTCTTAGAAGTCAAAACATTTGTCATAAAGTAAAATAAAAAATATTAATTTGGGCTTTTTTTTCGAAATTTGGATACTTTTTTAAGGCAAAGCAAAAGTCAAAGGGTTGATGTCTCATATATATATATGAGCATATTCTCACATTATGTATTTAATCTCAATTGCATTTTTGATGAAAAGAAAGTTTCTAAGTTCAATTATATTTTTCCCCTCCATTTTTGGCGAAAAAGGGAAAAAAAAAAGAGAGAGTTGGATTCGGCGTGCTGTAGGAAAGAGAACGAAATAAACATGGGTACAACCCATAAACCCGTTGCAAGCTTAGGGGTCAGTGTAATTAGTGTCACACCAGGCAATCATGGCATTGAAGCAGGAAAATTAACAAAAAAAAGAAAGATAAAGAAACAATCACTGAAAAACCAATGAAATCGACGAAGGAGAATCAAATGCAACAAATATACTTACAAAATTTGCAGTCAGGAAACTTTCCAATGATCCATTTATTCTGAGCATTTCTGTTCAATAGGTTACGATAACACCCTCGATATATTTTTTACAGTAACTCTACATCTGTAATCAGCACAGAGTTGTCCCTGTGGGCTTTCCTACCTCGGACATATAAGTTCGCAGGAGCCGAGTAGCGCGTGCCGTCGTTATTAGTCGCGACACACTCGTACTTTCCTTGGTCTGACTCTTCGCTCTGTTCGATCTGCAGCGCTCCTGTATGGCGGGAAAGAATATGGAGCAGATTCGGGTGTTAAGCAGAACACAATCTCACAGTGCAACAAAGCAACGTTTATCATCTTTACTTCCCCCCCCCCCCCACACAATCCCTGTTTCCCAGACCTTTTATGTATTCCCTTCATATTGTACAACATATACTGTATGTAAAGAAAGAAAGAAAGAAAGCAAAAAACAACTAAATTGTTCTCGCAGGTGACTGAATGCATTAAATCTTTAAAATCAGCCACCTGCTGATTTCTGCTGGATTCGGACCGAGCCAAAAAAACAAGAACTGAAGAAGAAGAAAAAAAAAACAAAACAAACAAAAAAGTTACAAACCTTTTTAGATGCTCGCTGTAAAAATGTGCGGACGCCTTGTCATTTCTAATGCAGTGCCTTTTTGTGTGGCATTTCAATGAAATTGTAGCTGGGTCAAATAGAGGTTACTTCAGCGTGTGCTGATATTCGCTTGTTTTATATCAAAGAATATTGGAAAATTAAAACAAACTCAATCGAAAACGTTTAAGCACATACTGTAAGGAAATTTTTTTTTCTTTCTTTTGGTCAAAATTTCCATTCCAATCCAATCAAAAGCTCTAAAATATACTTATAACTTAAAAAAAAAAAAGATTGTACAATGACGTTACACTGGAATATCAGCACATGCACAGTGTGTATAATTTGAACACCTATAAAATATGGATTTCTTGATATATTTTTTTTTTCTCTTCGGACCATGCACTGCAGTAGACGTTTGAGGCGCCGCAAATCACGCACTGATCATTCTCTTCTTACGACACACTGTACAAATCACATTGATGGAAAAGGAGAACATACAGTCTACATGTTGCAGGGTTTCTAAAGCACTTTAGCTCTTGCTTTAACATGACTTGGATGCTATTTGCTAGCATTGTCAGTATAATATTAAAAAAAGAAAGGAAAAAAAAAAAAGAAAGAAAAAAAAAGGATTTAAAATTCGAAGGGACAGAATAGAGCCCTGCAATATACAACACCTGACAGGACTGTTCAGCATGGGAGAGGATGAATGACACTGCTTCAGGGCAGCATGGATCAAACGAAAAAAAGGATTACAGTATACAAAAGCAGCATAACCAGGGAGGACAGTCTTAAAAAATAATAAGAAGAATGAAAAAAAAAGATTTTTGAGTTAGCGAATTTGGCGTAGTCAATTTTAAATTCGAATTATTCAAGGATGGCCCATGACTCGCAAAAATAACCCAAAAAGTTTGCGACAAAAAAAAATAAAAATAAAAAAATGTTTGCTGCCTGGGCTTAGAAAAATTGTGTTAGGAGATTCAACATCATCCAGACCATTACATCACCCTCTGTCCCAAAATGATTGACATGCAAAGTCAAGAAATGTATGTCAGTGCAACTTACAACCTTTTTTTTTTTTTTTTGTCAACCCTTAGCTGAAAAATAAAACGTAGGTGCGTTAGAGGTGAAAATTCAGGTCAAAATGGCCAACAAGAAAATCAACCAACCACTGCCATAGCTTGTTCAAAGCTACAAATGACACCCATAAAAATCCACCAATGGGATCAGCAGTGTGGTGTCACATGACCAAAGGAAAAACAGTTTTTTTTCTTTGTTGTAAATAGAAATATATATATGCATCAAACCACATCTCCACCTCCTGAGTTGTTGTGAAAAAAAAAAAAAAAAAAAATTCACAAAACGGGCACCTCGGTTTCTCTGCCAGACCTTTTGTTAGCTTTTCCCCAACCCTGAACAATAAAAAAAAAAAATATCAAAACATCAAAAAGGAAAGCCTTCAACCCAAGAAAAGTAAGAAGGGAAAAAATAGGTGGTAGAAGTAAAAAAGCACCGGAGAAACTTTATCAAAAAAGTGGTTGTTTGGGCTTTTTTTTTTTTTTTAAAGAGAAGGGTACAGGTAGAGGAAAGCACATAGAGATTGAGAATTAAAAAAGATAAATAGACATTATTTTTTGCTTGAAAAAAAAATAAAAAAATTCTGCTGGCAGAGGATAGGCGAGAAGTTGTCCGCGAGTCCGTCATCGCATGGCACGAGTGTGCAAGAACAGCTAAGGGGGGAAAAATGTTTGGTTGTTTTAGTTGGACAAAAAGAGGGACACATGAGTCGCTATGGCCAAAAAGAAAGACAGAACGAAAAGCAATAATAATAATAATAAAAATAAAAATAAAAAAAAACGAATAAGGATAAGAATAAAAAATAGAAGCAACAAACAAAAAGGTAAAAAATTAATAAAACGCCACTGGATATGCTTCTTTGTGTCACAGTAAGCATATCGCAATTTATTAATTGGAAGAAGAGACAAATAAAATCAATGAAAAGAAATGAATTGAGGAATGAAAGCAGATACGCAAAGGTCAGATGGGAAGAAAGAAATGGGAGAAGGGAGAAGTGGGGGGTTGTTTAAGGGTTTAAGGGTTTAAGGGAAGGGGGAGGGAGTCGGGGGATGATTCTGGGATGGAGGGACGAGACATATACATGGAGGCGGACGGGATGGAGGGACAGCGAGAATGAAGTTTTGTTTTTCATTCTGTGAACTTCGGTTCAGCTCTCTTACCTCGTATTGGAGTACCACCTGGGTGGATAATATGAATGCAAATAAGATTGGAAAGAAGAAGCATTAGTACGAGAGGAAGGAGGCTGGGGGCTTTGGAAGAAGAATCAAATTAGCTGTTTGTTTGTTTTTTCTTTTCTGTCTGATTGATTGTTTAGTTTTTCTTTAAACAGAGTATGTTATAGAAGAAAAAAATAAATGATAAGAAGGTACTGTAGGAAAGATTAGAGAGACAGAAAGAGAGACAGAAAGATTGATTTCCTCTACTGGTTAAAAAACTAAACAAAAAAAAAAAAAACAAGAAGGTTATCATTGGAAGGTGTTACATTGGTTAAGTACAAGGAAGGTGGCATTTTGAAATTGTTTAGCGGGAGTTAGGATCTTTTATTGTCATAATTGGTTGTTGTTTTTGGACAACCTCTGATTGTAACCTTTCAGGTAGAAAGTGTGTAGGACAAAGCACTATGGTGCTGTAAAACAAAAATAAATA
>JAQMYI010000013.1:13836458-13853823 GCA_030014275.1 Clariallabes melas | reverse complement strand
CCCCCACACACACACACACTCATATACACACACATACACACGCACCCCTATTTCTGTGATGTATTTAATTATGTTTCCCCTGGCACAGGAGATAGCGAATTGTTAATTACGCTTTTGTCGTCTCTTCAACAGAACTACTCGACCAAACGGGAGAGCTCTCGATTAACAATGCAGCTGCTTATTCCAACGATGTGCCAAAACTATGACGCCATTTACTCTCTCTTTTTTAATTTTTTTATTTTATAACTCATTGGCTGCTTCTTCGCTATTGCGAATCTCGCTCATGCTCTCTTTCCCGCTGTTTGTTTGTCATCCGTTCTTGTCTTGCGCTGCCTGATCTGAGATAAGGAGGTCATCTTTTGTATCCTGTTTTTATCAGCGGCCAACAGCCTGGTTATAACCTTATGAAATGTTTGCTGTGTTTTGACAGGAATGTAGGTCAAAAAGGAAAAATAATAAGAAGAAATACATTTCAGCCATGTGTACAAAATGTGCTAGTCTGGTCTTAGCGAGATTATTACTCCAGCGAGCACACATGGTGCCTTTTTTTCACTTTTTGTACTGAACATGGCACACTACTCTCTGTACCCGTGTCCGCAATACGAAACGAGCATGTGCCAAATGAAGCACCCGTGGCCTACGAACCAATCAAGTCGGGGCGGCCTCGGTATCTATTAATCATAGTCTAGGAGGCTTGGCGTCGTCCTCTTTAATGGCCTTCTCTGCACAATGATGTGCTGAAGCAACTCTTAATTGCTGCTAACTGAATTGATGCTTTAACACACTGGATCATTGCTCACAGAAGGTGAGTATGTATTAGTGATGCCTCCCACGTTTTTTAACTCCTTACCTTGTTATAAGGTCTAAAATCACAGAGCCAGTACTTCGCACAACCGACCGCTGCCGCCGCACAGATGGCCGGCTGCTGCGCGATGCCCTTTTTTGCTGCGCGTGAGGTTTTTCGGGATGGCGACGGCACTATTCCGAGATGCCAGAAAGAAAAGAAAAAAAAATCCCCAGACACGCGCAATAACGTAAATCTGCCTAAACCAGGAGAAGAACTGCCCGAGCCACTCAGCCTCACACTCATCGTTCGTGTTAGCAGAGGCGATTATGTGCTTAAGTGTAAACGCGTATCGATTGACTCCACCAATAAGTCTATGGAGCTGAGTCATTGGATTCGGACTGATAGCTGCGTGTAAGGCGCTCGTAAATCAGGCGAACCCACGGCACAGACGCGCACGCATTCCTCCACTAAGCTGAGGTTTCCTTACTTCGGGCCTCGGGGCTAAGAAGCGCGCACATGACCGAGCAACCGAAGCAGGACGGGACAAGACGAGGCGACGGAGATGATGGAGACGGATTCCTCACTGACGCCTCGTCAGCCTATCCAGCCACGCTGCGATTTCATGCCGGATTAGAGGCGGCTCACGTGTCACCTCAGGATGGGATGCTTTACATGCCAAAGCACCGAACGAGATGACCTTTGACCCGGGCAGGAACAGCCGTAAGGGATTAGGACCTCGATCAGAATCTGAAAGAATCTGTCTTGTAGTAATTAGTTACGCAGGGAATAATGTTGCAAAGTGTTGTATTCCTGTTATAACATGGCAATTTGCCTACAGTTTATTTTATTATTAATATTAACAATGGCAAACACGCTGATTAATAAATAACAATAGCGGGTTTAAGAAAGAGTCCATGGAAATGTAAATTCAGGCTGAAATAATAATAGTTAATAAAACACGCACGAACAAAACCCGTACTTTCCCTCTCTGAAATTAGTTCTCACATCTCTCGCTCTTTGAACGCCCACAGTTCCAGAACTAAGATGCTAATTCCGAGCGAACGTGGCATTAATTTGTGCAAATTGCCCGGTCTGTGCAGGGTAGACGGTGTGTTTCCAGCGACAAGCTGAATTGCGTCTCACCTTTGTCGGCCTCGGGCTCGGGGAGCGCGAGCGCTGAAATTGTGTCCCTTCATTAATGATCTCAATGCATCAGAGCTGACAAGGAGTGTAAGAGTTCGGCTCTCGCATATATCCACCGCAAATTATTCGGGGGAGAGGGGAGGAGAAATTAGTGAGGCTGGAGCGGAGACACGGAAAAAATCCAGAGAAACAGTGTGAGACAAGGAGAGCAGAAGCGAGATGATGAAAGATTAAACGGGAGCAAATCAGGGCGAGAAAGAAAGAAAGAAAAAAAGAGGGGAAGGAAGGAGGATGCAAAAGAGATTATAAGAAAACTTCAAAAGAGGAAGCGGGAACGAGAGATAACGCGATCGCGAGGAAGAGACTATAAAGAAAATGACAAAGTGTAAAGATAATAAAGATATTATAAGATATAATACGATACGTTAAGGAAGTGAGATGGAGGGAAGAAATGATAAGAGATGACAAGAAAGTGTGTGAGTGTATATTGGGATGAGTTATGGCATCCTCTCCTCCTAGCTGAAGCTTGTGTCCTCTCGAAGTCTCCCCGAGGTTTTGTAATTAATTTCCATGTTTTATTTGACGCTAAGCGGCTCTGATGCCAGAGATTATGCTGAGTGTCGCAGCAGCAATCAGCTCTTCATTTGCTGCTTTATTTCCCAAATCCACCTTCACAGGCCACACACCTGCACACACAGCGCTCAGGGCGGCGGAGCGCTACAGACGCCGGCTGAATTACTAAAACGACGCCAATAAAACGCCTCGAGGAGTCCACATTATCTTAACACTAGGGTTAATGGCAAAACTTTTTTACCCAACTCCTGATATAATAAAGGTCTCAGTATAATATCAAGAATTTTGTTAGTTCCCCAGAGGCCACGCCTCCTTTACGAGACTGACACGAAGAAGAGAAGCCACGCCTTCAGTATGACCAACATGCTCAGATGCCACACACGAAGGCCACGCCTCCATCTCTGAGACTGACAGACAGAGGCCACGCCTCGTTCTCTGAGACTGACCCACAAAGACCACACCTGCTTTTCTGAAATTGATACACACAGACCACACCTTCTTTTCTGAGACTGACACACTATGGTCATGCCTCCTTTAATAATTGATGCACAAAGACCATACCTCTTCATCTGAGACTGACACTCAAAGGCCACGCCTCCTTTTATGACTGACACACAAAGGCCACGCCTCCTTCTGTGAAACTGACACACAAAGGCCACACCTCTTCATCTGAGACTGACACTCAAAGGCCACTCATCCATATCTACAACTGACACAAAGATCACGCCTCCTTTTATGACTGACACACAAAGGCCACGCCTTCTTTTCTGAGACTGACACACTAAGGCCGCACCTCCTCCACTGACCCTAACATGTACGGAGTTTATGCTTTCTTCAACAGACTGAAAAGTACATAGACCACACCTCCCTCACTAAGACTGACATACAAAGGCCACGTCCCCATTTAAGAGACTGACACATAAAGACCACGCCTGTTTTTCCAAAACTGACACACAAAGGCCACACCTTCTTTTATGAGACTGACACTCAAAGGCCACGCCTCTTTATCTACAACTGACACAAAGGCCACGCCTCCTTATCTGAGACTGACACACTAAGGCCACGCCTCCTTATCTGAGACTGACACACTAAGGCCACACCTCCCCCTCTGACACTGACATGTACAGGCCTTATGCTTCCTTTAACAGACCAACAGGTCCATCGACCACGCCTCCTTCACTGAGACTGACACACAAAGGCCACGCCTCCATCTCAGAGACTTTCTCACAAAGGACACTTGTCTATTTGGCTGTGAGGTCTGTGGAGGACTGTGTCGGATCGTCAAACCCTCCTCACGATTGTGCTGACGCAGTCACAGATGGAAGCGTCTCTTTGGAATGAAGCGATAAGCTGATGCTCCTAGACGCTTTCATGCTCGTCTCTCCATTTCTCTCACTCTTTCCTCTCTCCCCGTCTTTCTCTAATCCTGTCTGCTTGTACGCCTCTCTACTCGCTGTCAACTTACTTTTTACTCTCTCTCTCTCTCTCTCTATCTCCCTCAGCTCTGTCTCTATGTCCATCTCTCTCTTCCTTTATCTATCCCTTTTCAACTACATGCCTCTATCACTTCCTGTCTTTTTATCTCTATATCTCTCTTTATATCCTTCCTCTGCATTACTTTTTCTCCCTGCTTTCCAGCTTCTTCTTTTTCTTTCTCTCTCTCTCTCTCTGACACGTCGCGTTACGTGAAGGAACTCGTGGCCGTGGCGTGAAATACATCGCTACATCTTTTAGATTCACGCCGGATCAGCGTCGATCTCCCTTTACTCGACATGCGGCTCTGTCTGCATGTGTGTGTGTGTGTGTCTGTATGTGTGTGTGTGCATCCCAGGGGCTCAGATCAAATAGAGGGATAAAGAGAGGGATAAAAAGATCGAGATGAGGCCAACTGGTCTAAGGCAGAGCCGGAGAACACGGACAGAGTGACATGAAGGATTTCATCTCGCAGATAACAGACCGTTTAGATCGAGACATAGAGAGGGTAAGAATGAGAGAGAGAGAGAGAGAGAAAGCGAATGAAACAGAGGCCTGGATCTTTCTGCGTGTCTGTCTGCTTGCCGTTTCATGGCTCTCTCTATCTCTGAATACGCATTTTGTGTGTGTGTGTGTGTGTGTGTGTGTGTGTGTGTTGTTGGCTGTGTCCTGTTATAACTCTCTGTCCCATTACATTCTTTCCCCTTGAGCAAAGCAGACATTCGGAAATAAATACAGTATTCCAGGCGATGGATAAAACCTAAGCAAACCTCTTTAGTCAAAGACGTCGCTTCTGTTTGAAGGATGTGGTCTGAAGTTTCGGAGGATTTAAACCAGGGATGTTTAAACAGGAACCAGCTCACTGAGAACTGTAACGCGAGAGAGTCGAACAGGGACTCGGGATAAAAATGTCTCGTGAATGGAAGTGTAAAACTGATTGCAGAAAAACATCTGGATGGTGCGAACGCTTTAAAGGAGGGGGAACTATACACGCAATCGTTCGCCAGCACCACTTGCACGTTACAGGAACTCGGCTGAGAGTTATCGCCAGATCCCGTCGCGGATTTTTCCTGGGAGTTCCTGGGAGGCCGGCGTTTCAGACATGAAGCAAGCCAGTCTGCGCACTGAGATCTTCTCCAAGCACGAGTGAATAAGTGCAAGGGATTATATATAGAAATAACAGGAGTTATTCAACAACAACTCTCATAACTGTGTTCAATCAGAAAGTCCCGGTATGACTCAGACACCCTTCGTACTTTCGACACGAATTATTTTAACCGTCTGACCCACAGTCAGGCTTTGAAACCAGAATATTTTGCAGTGCACTTCACCGCGCCACATTACTTTTACCCGGTTGATGGATGTCTGGTAACCAACTGTGAGTTTGAGAAAGGAATTACAGTAAGAAAACAGAGCCAACAAAGCACTCTATCATTAGCTGTAGACCGACCTCTCGAAGTTGAAGCCCAAAACCATTTAGCACCCTAAAGGCATTTGTTTTTGTCACTTGGCCTAAGTTCTGTTTCGAGAACAGAACAGCAATACCTTTATATCTATCCTAGTTAGCAAAATGTACCAGAGTATTAAATCTTCCTTGGATTCCCCCTAAAAACACAACATATTTTCACTAAGGAAAAAAAAAAAAATCCGCCTGGCATAATCTCTGGCTTTATTCTCCATCAAACCCTTCCCCAGGTGCTCACTATAAAAAGAGTCCTAAAGGAAAAAGTGGAGTGATCCACCTGAATTCAGCCGTGCCAATAAATAATTAAAAACCGAGAGAGTGCACGCGGTGGGAGAGATTGCTCACGGCTGAACCGGTGCTAGACAGAGTGCAGATCTTCATCCTGAGCGGCACGGAGGAACGAGATTACATCATCCCCAACGCTGCCATTAAACAAAGAAAAGTTTGTCCAAGCATCCAAGCGAGCTGGACCTGGCTTCCCAGGCTGCAATGCTGTGGGAATGACATCATGCACTATATCCAGTTGCTGAAGGAAAGTTTGATTTTTTGGAAAGCAGATCAGAAGACTGCAAAGGTAGTGGTTTTTTTTAGTGTATTGTGTTTGTGTTCGGGTCAGGACTGGTCTTAACAAGAGAGTGTTTTTTTTTTTTTTTTTTTTAAAGATGCTGGAAATAGTTCTTGGTATTGCACTCGGACTTTTGATCTTAAGTGGAGACAAAGAACAGAGTCAGAAATGTTGGTCTAGAAAGGTCTGTGATACTACCTTCTGAAGAAACTTTGATGGTTTACTTAGAACATAAAAGAAAAAAAAAAAAACCTGGAACAAAATACATGAAACATGAAGTAGTTCTTTGGCTGATCCCAGTAATCGTCCCCAGCCAGGACAAACCCCAAGGCAAGAAAAATTTGCAGGAACTAAAAGGGGAATTCGAGTCAAACCCGGATTTGTGATGTAGGTTCTCATGAATGAAGGCGCAAAACCATTTGACAGTACACTTTCGAGACTTTTAGCTTTAGCCATTTGCAAACGTTTAAAAGAAGGCAGATCGACAATCCTTGAAAGCATGACTTAAGTATAAAATGCAGACCAAGAATCAAAGAGTAGGTTTATGTTCTAACAGGAATGGAGATGGAAAATGCATTCTGACAATGCAGGCAAAAAGTTTCCATATCTCGAGTCAACACAACCAACAACAACTACTTCCTTACCAAAAAAAAAAAAATCCAGCCCTCCAGGTTCAAGTTGATCTCTAACCTCGATCATATCTGCACCTTTGATCCAACTCAAATTCCTGTTTCCCTGTTTCATCGCTAATCCCTTGTTCTGTGCAACGTTACGAAATAATTCTGCTCCTTCGTTTGGTGAACATTCCTTCGAGAGCATCATTAGCTCAATTCATAGTGTTGGAGTGGAAAATAGTTTTGGAGAGCGCCCTGGATGGTACTCTTCTCGACTCTTCATCACCTTTAGACTTTAGACCGACCCAGAGAACACAATAAACCGCCTACACGGTGCAAGAAAGAACTTCAAATAGATAAGAAGGTACGAATTAGTGGAGAACTTGGAAAAGAGCACGGAAGGTCTAGAAACTTAGCGAATGTTCTAGACACTTGCCAGAACTAGAATGTCAGATTTAGATTCTAAAAGCACGAGCGTATCAGTTTGTTCCCCCCCCCCCCCCTCGCTGTAATGACCCTAGTTCATCTTGTTAAGAGTTTGGTAATTAGCTGAAGAGAAACCCGAAAGTTCTACAGTAAATTGATTCCAGAAAACTTCTCCCTCTGTTACTCTCAGACATTATCAAATTGCAGTGCTGTAAAAGGAATAAACACTTTGGGACGTGCTTGCTTGTTCTGTAAAAATGTCGCTGAAATGTTAACTACCCAATGAGATGTCACATCTAAATATGGTGATACAATATAAAGGTATAAATTTATAAATACAGCAAAAAAAATAAATAAATTGTTCAGTTGAAATTCTGCGACCCTCGTGAAGCCGTCAATAGACGCAGCAGATGTTCCTCTATGATAATGAACAAAGTCTATCTTTCCAGCCTGCGTATTAATATTTAGTGCAACACCACTCTTGTATCCACTTATCCGCTAGCTAAATCATATCTGACGCTGTACAAACACACAATGATTCATTTCCTTTATTAATTACAGTCAGGGGAAATTTTGTCTAGACAGAGATCTATAAAGTCAGAGCAGATTAGGTTCGATCATTTTTAATTATGGAAATAAATAACCAGTCATTATCTGTTCTGTTACTGAGCACCATGCAGTTCAGGCTGTGAGTGATAAAGAAAAAAAAGTGGTGCTTTCTACTGAGCAAAAATAAATAAATAAAATGTACAAGAGGCAGAAGAAAGCACAAAAGCCTCACCATGCCTAAGAACTTCCTTTCGAAAAAAACAGAAGGGCCAACTTCCTCCTCAACAGCTGTACATGCTGACTTGGACACTTTACCGATTCAATGCTTTTCACACTTTGCAGCTCCATAAAGGCAGAACTCACCTGGGTGGGTAGATAAGTCCGTAAACGAGCACAGTTTGGAGACAAACAGGCTCTTTGGCAAATTCTCCGGGTCCTGGCGTCTATAGAGCTGAAGGATAAACCCGAATGCTGGGTGCTCTGTGAGCTCGGGATATTTCCAAGCTGAGTAATTTTACAAAGGTTTTCATGCAGAGAGCTGAACCTCACTTTGGTGAACACGCAGGGCTGAGGCAGTCATCTATTCAGGCATGAATTTCAACACTTCAGCAGTGCTTTTGTTTTCCAGTCAGCATTGTGGCAAAGGAAAGAGAATTGTGTGGATTTATTGAGAAAATGTAGGTGGATAGGAATGGAAACGAGTCCAATTCGTGTCAGGTGATAACCTGGTATACCTCAAGTATCTGTGCTTGGTCCTGTCCCTTGATTGTTCTTTGTTACATCTTCGGAAATAATTATCCAGTTGCATTTTAATCCCTAACCTAAATATAGGTTTAGCGCTTAGCCCTAGCACAACCCTGGCTAAACCCTTTACTCTTAAACCATAACCATAAAACTTTACCTAGGCCAACCATGAACCTAGGGAAATTCCAAACTAAACCCTATCCCTTGCCCAGTCCTAAACCTAGGCCAACCCTTACCCCATGCCCAACCCTTTAGTTAACATGCAGGCCTACGGCAGTTCAGATATCAATTTCAGCACTTCAGCAGTGCCTTTGTTTTCCCGTTAGCATTATGGCAAGTCCAATTCACATCAAGTAACTACTGGTATACCTCGAGGATCTGTGTTTGTCCTATTATTGTTCTTCTTTACATCTTTAGAAATAATTATCCAGTTTTACAAATTCTTTTGCCACTTTTATGTGCCTTGAATCATAAACACTAACCCTAACCCACATCCTGATGTAAACCTAGGTCTAGCATTAGTCTGAGCTCAACCCTAGATAAACACTTAACCCTTACCTCATAACCCTAAAACTTAACCGTAAAACAACCTTGAACCTAGGGAAACTCGAAACCGAACCTTATTCCTTGCCCAGTCCTAAACCTAGGCCAACCCTTACATTGTGCTTAACCCTAAACCTAGGCGAAGCCTAACTCGAAATAAGGTTAAATCAGAAGCCCCAAAATTTCCAGCTCAAAGACAAAGCTTCCCATCCCTTCGATAAGACCATCAATTTAATCACCTTTTAAACTCACCCTGTCTCTGTTACTACTACCAAGGTGACCAAGCAGTACATTATATATACACTGCAGTATATAACCAAAATTATGTGGACACCAGATCATCCATATACATAACTGTTCTCATGAATTTGTTTATGATGGTCAGGTGTCCACATACTGTTGCCCATATAACATATGGTAATTGTAAAGAACCATGTCTGACAAGGACATGAGAGCCAAAACAATAAAGACTGCACCAAAACGCCATGCTCTTGTGGTTCACGTGGACCAAAGATGAGCGTTTCCTGTGTGGGATGTATCTCAGCAGAGCTGCACTGTCTTACAGCTAGCTTTGTTCTGTCGCTCTGGGAGTTACAGTAGAGTGTAAAATAAGTCATAACCAGCCAGATATGATGAACAGAAAGCCAGATGGTCTCTCGACTCTGACACACGCTCTCAGGTTACTCCGTTCTCCACCGAAGCGTGGGAAGACTGAACTAGGGTAAGATTTACGACGTCTATCGGATGACAAAAAGCTACCAAATGCAAATATATGGTTAGAGTATCATTTGCAGCTTCTGTTGCTTTGAAGACGGGGACATATTTTTTAAGGTTCAAAGAACTAGCGCTACAGCGGAAAGACGCTAATCTCTTTTAATCGTGGCATTAGCTGCAGCTGCTGCTGGGACAGCGTTTGTCAACGGATTAAACGCGGAAAACTTGCCTAAAATTTCCCCAACATATGTTGGAGGTTATAGATACGGCTGTGTTGCTTCTGTTCCGTCGTGGCGAATTTTATTTCTCATAAAAGACGTCCGAGTAAGCCGGAGTAGGTCTGTTCTTTTTTTTTAAAAACTTGTGCGAGTAGATTCAGAGTGGACTTCATTATACTTCCATCAAAGCACTTAATGCAAATGAATTCGGTGAGTCTGCTAGTTCATCACTAATGGCGTTCCTCATCATCCCCTATCCCGGCCGCATGCTAATAACCCAGTGGCGCATTTTCTCCTCCTTGCTTTCGTCGCTTCTCTCGTAATGATGCAACTGATGCATGCAAATGATGCATCAATTGCCGTTGTTCCCTATAGGATCCTCCTATACGCCTGACGCTGCTTGCGCAGGACTGAGCTGACTTACTGTGACAGCCGTGCTTCAACTTATTACCGAGCGAGTCTGTATTAGCGGCCTGCGCTATTCAAACTGCATGCACTGCAAGACTACGCTGTGTACTCTGGATTAGGGGTTTGTTATTCTTGCGCATAAGATCCATGAACGGCAGCCTTGAAAAACCTCTCACTCAAAGAACCTTAAAGCCGCAGAAATCTGAGAATATTACTGTACACGCTACTTTTAAGTCTGTGTCCAATAAAACCCAATGCTAATCCAGTGGTTAGTGTTACAAGTTGAATCCCAGATGGCTGCGCTTTTATACGTGATATAAAAAAGAACAACAGGTGAACGTCTGTGGAATTAACATTACTTTAGGCTCTGGCTGTGTTCTTTGAGGTCTAGCAGCAGGAGGAAAGGGAGCTCTGAGCAATCAGGAGCTAGTCTCTGAAGAGCCGCTACAGGCAGAGTTTCTTATGAAGGAAGAAACAAAGAAAGGTCAGAGATGAGAAAAAGAGAGAGAGAGAGAAAAGAAAATGCAGAACAAGAGGAAAAAGAGCAAATGAAAGCTTGAGCAAGACAAAACCAAAAGGAAATAGGAGGTGAGAGATCGAAACAAAAGGGTGGAAATAGCAATTTGCCCACAGAAATTACTTGAGAAAAGTGCAGCTCAGAAAAGAAAAGAGCATACGATCTATGCCAGGGAACATCATTTCACGCTACTGCCACCACCGGGCTCCATTACTCAGCGCTGGAGAGAGGGAGACAGAGAAAAATAGGGGTGGAGAGAGGAAAAAAAAAAAAAAAACATGCTCTTGTTTTACGTATTATCCGTTGAAGAAATGACCTTGCTCATGCTCATTACCGACCCGTTCCAAATGTCCCTTTTGAATGAAACGATCCGCAGAGCCAACGGATTCAGCCAAGTGGGAGCATTTATGAATAAGACATGACCTCCTTCCCACGGAAGAGACAAACCACTTCAGTTTCGCGCTGGACACGGACAAGATAGGCCCTGTCGTTATGCTTTAGTAGGCTTTAGAGACCTACATATGCCCAATACAAACTGAACTGGTATTATGTAGTAACTCACATTCCCAATCGTGCATGGCCGCCCAGGCCGAGGGGTGCAAATGCCGAAACACCTTTTATTTGTCTAAGGCTACGTTCACGTTACCAGCCTGAAGTGATGCAAATCTGAGCTAATGTAATAACTTTTATACGTGGTGCTTGATCGGATATATATATTCCCATACGTGGTCATGTGACTTGAATGAGAATGGGCAGATTGGAACTTCATCTGGATCTCAACCAATACAGTCGACTAACTGCTAGCAAAGTCAAGCATAAGTTGCTAAAAAAAAAAAATCCGTTGTTTGGAATGAATGAGTGCTCGCTAAAAATATGATGTATTTAAACCGAGCAAAGACGCATCAATGCCGTTTCAGAGGACAGATGTGTCCACGTTAGCGTCAGATAAAAGTTAACCCCGTTTTTGTTGTACGCGTTAGAAAGACGATGTCGTTTTGTCATGATTGTCATGATACAGCTCACGACCTGACAAAATCCTTTTTTGTTTTGTTGTTTTTTTGCTCACGGTTGGTTGTCGGTTGGGGTTCGGTGATCCAGCAGGACGAACAGTGAAAGTGGCGTGCGTTCACGACTCAACCGTGTTCCTGCTGTCTCGTGTCCCGCGGCAAAATTAATATTGGTTTTGTCTAATTATGCATGTGCAGCTAGTTCATTGCCTACTGGCTAGATATTCAGTAATTAGTACTCTGTTCTCCACTTTCATTCAAATAAAGTGTGATTAAATATCGGTTCAGGGCATTCCAGTGGTTGATAATTTACTGCGATGGTGCGTGCATGAGCATGTGTGTGTGTGTGAGAGATTGTGAAGGTTTCGGGAGCAGATCTACTGTCTTGGTGCGCTGCCATGAGACTTTATCACGGAACACCGTGCACAGCAAAGTCACTCTGTGTCAGCTTTAATTCCTGCACACACTCTTTTCTATTGAGCGAGCCGCATAAGAATAATACTCTTGAATTCCTTACATACATATTGCTTCATTTCCAACGTGCTGGAGGAAAGTTCGAAAGCTACAGTAGATTCGGTGTACATCAATTGTCATTGCGCGTACTGTACACTTCCATAGCTGTGATAAATCACAGCTGTATGATGAATGTGTTTGTATCACTTCAGTGTCTTAAACGCCTCGGTCGCTCCGTTCTGTACAGATGTGCGAGGTACAGGGCTAACACATTTACAGAGTCGTGGTTTTTTTCTTCTTTTTTTCTTTCAGTCTTCCGGTGATGTATAAACGACTCCCTGCTTTATATTCCGTCTTTTCTCTTCCACCTATTCTACTTTATCTTTTCCGTCTTCCACGCTTTATGTCCTTGTCTCGCTGCAGCCTGGAAAGCGGCGCTTTAATTTTAAACTCTTATTCTTGCCTTTCCGTTCGAGTTCAATACGAGTACTCCTTAGACGGTCACTGATAGAAGACTACGACTGTGGCAAATTAAAGAAAGTGGCAGGATTTGGGAGTTTTGGAACATTTTCCCCTTAAAAAAAAATTAAATTCTTTGTAAATGTGCCATAAAATTACATTACTCATCCAAATCAAAATAGTGGGAGAGAAAAAGAGAGAGAGAAAGAATGTGCCTGCTAATAATGAGGGTACTAATCACAAAGCATCTATTATGTCCTTGAGTCTGAGGCTTGAAATATAGCAGAAGTTGATAAACCGGTGGAATGGAGCAGAGCCAAAAGCCAAAAACCTTGCATGCTTTCCAGAAAATACATTTCTGCAGTCGGAACACATGATTATTTTGTTTGTCCAATAATGGTGGTAATTATAATACTGTCTGCGTAGAACAAGAGGTTTTGGGAAGCAGCAGAAAAACTTATATTTTTTCTCTCTATATACCAGCGCATCCGTCTATCTGCAATCTGGGAACGCAAGTTAGCTTAAACTGTATGTCTTTGAACTGTAGGAGGAAACCGGAGAACCCAGAGGAAACCCAGCATGCACGAGGAGTACAGACCCGGAGAGGGGATTTGAACCCTCAACCTTGGAGGAGCAAAGCCACGGTGCTAACCACTATGCAATCGTAGAGTGTGTCAAAAAAATATGTTCATCAAGTTGAACAATGATATGAAATCCTCCTTTTTTGTTATAAAAAATTAAAAGGTAATAACCGAATACTTATATTATTATATAAGTCACAGAAAGTTATCCTTCTGTACAAAATCACACTAAGATAAATGATTTCTCCATCCAAACTTTAAAATAAGTAAGCAGAACATCACTTTTATAAAGATAAATACCAGCGACGAAGCAGATACAGCTAAATCTCCTTTTGTTTTTGTACAGGCGTAAAACTTGTTTTTTGGGTTTTATCGAACGAAGTTCTAGTCGCACAAGACTTACCGCGTAAGACGGTGAGGCGCGTGGTGGCGCTAATTTCTCCGACACTGTTGGAGGCCACGCATTCGTAAATGGCTTCATCGCGTGGCGTGCGCAAGGGCTGGATTCTCAGGACGGAGCCAGAGCCGTCGTCGAACTCTATCACCTGTAGGGACGAGAGGCGGAGGGTTACGCGACGTCTTCTTGTTTGGGATTTGATGAAAAATCAATCCACAAAGACCTGACTGTTATTATACATGTTATTACACTGTTATTAAATAATCGATATTGCTATGCAACAGATTATACAATATAAAAAACTATTAAATAAATGATTTGTTTGACTTTAATTGATTTTTTCACACATTTTTTCAGGATTTGTCACACTCCTGTGCTTGTGATCAATAAGAATAAATGTGAAAAAAAACAGAACACAATGTGAAATGGTCTGAAAAAAAAAATCTCCTTTTGTTTCTCCTTTTGTTTAAAAACAATACAACCTGCTTCAACGCTTCATGTTAAAAATGTGACGTACTGTTTTTGTGACATTTATTCTGATGGAGTTCGTTCCGTTTTAACTCTGAGGAACGAAAAAAAAAAATACAAATGCAAAATACTAAGTCGAATAACCGGCGTCGGAGATTTAGTAGATTTTCCCGAAGCAGGCAAAGTGGGTGACGTGGAGCGGCACAGGGATTCAGATCGGTGGTGCGGTTAGTCTATTTATCCGTCGTGTTAGCATGCAGAGCAAACACCCGTGGCGGTGCAATGAACTTTGATAAGATTAGATTTCTGTTGGTGTTAGACAGAAGCGCCCGACCGAGGCCGTCCCCTTAAACGATAATACCCTGCAAACCTTCGCTGGCAGAATGGTGACAGTGAAAATGCCGCAGCGTCTCACACACACACACGCACGCATTAATGGGAATCTTATCAGCGTCCTCGTGTGATGGGTTGCTTTATCATGGATAGCAGAAGCACAGATTAAAAGAAATAAATCAAAATGCTTCAGCCAAATAAGCGAGCCGAGCAAAGCGAATACAGCCGAGCGAAAGAAATGCATGTGAAAAGCAATAAGGAAGCGGGAGCCGACGGAGCGTTTGCAGTCCGCAACCAAATGCAAAACCGCGAGGGCTAAAAATCAAGGTCAAGGCTTTGAGAGTGTGAATATTTTTTCTCGTTTTCACATCAGCTTTGCCTTTCCCACAGCCGCATGTGAGTTTTCATAATCGCTAATATGCGTGAATCAGAGCTAGCGTGGTACTACTTGAGAATTGTTTTTTATTTATTACTGTTTTACATCCAAACAATATCCCTAGTACCTCAAATCTCTGGTTGCTCACTCTCTTCCCCTTCTTATTCCAAACGATTTTGGGTCGAGGATCACCCGTGGCCTGACAAACGAAGGACGCGACACCACCTTGCACTCCGGTTTGGTCGCTGGGGGTCCTTAGGAACTTTGGTGGTGCTGGAAAAAAGGAGAAAGAGCGAGAGAGAAACAGAGATTAATAATATTGATTATTGTCGACAGGTTGGTGTAACTAAAGCGACCATGCATTTAAAACAAAATAAAAATTTTGCTGTCAATCGATTAAAATTTTTTATCTAGTTAATCAATTAATTGCGATTAATAACAATTTTAAAATACTTAGATTTACTTGTGTTGGAATAAAAAAAAATGCATAATGAACTAGTCAGAGGAAACAGATTATGTAATTTTATAATATCTCAAAAATAATTTAACATATTAAATTAGAATCCCTTGAATGAGTCTGGCACTGGGTATTATAGGGTATGGCAACCCATCGACAGTGGAGATCGAACTCGGATCCTCAAATCCGAAATCCCAACAACCCAGAGGTTTAGCCGCCTTAGCCACCACTCCCACATCTTGCTTTTATTGTATCCTTGCACAAATAGTTCCCCTTGAACTAGGTTCCATTGTGATGTTTCCTTAGTCACCTTATTATCCTCATTAAACGTGCCATTATCAATCATAGCCGGATAACCGCGCTGCGATTATGGGAAGCCATTGGAGCCAAACTTGACCATATCATTAATTTGTGTTAAAATGCTTTAAAATTTGTAGATGAATCCCATGTGTGAATGCGTTAATACTGACTTCACTAAAATAAATAGCATCAGGGATAGATGTATACGTGAGAAAGAATAATTACAATGCTATAGTTGTTAGATCACCACCCATATCTAAGTGAGCTAAGTTAGCTTGTCTTTGTTAAAACAAAGCAAAACACAGACAGCGAACCATTTAAACATTGTTTATTAACATTTAATAAGTAGGAAGTAAGATCTAATCATAATTCTGTCGTAGTTCTTAGCGTGTTGTGTTAGCACTCCGCACTTAGCATAGCAGGATACTTCTCTGGACTTACTGCATATATCAAAATAATCGTCTGGAAATGGGAAGTGAAATCGTTAAACTGAACCTCAAAGGCCATCAAATCGTATAAAATTTTAATGGCAGTTCAGGGAGTGGTGTTAGCACAGTGCTGCTTGTTGTAGGGCTTGGCGCAGTGGGACTTATTAGCCTTTGGCCTGCATGGTGTTGGAGTGAGTCATTTCCTGGTCACACGTTGTTCGTGTCTCTTTCCTGCGGGGTCTGGAGATGCTCTCGTTCACTCCGTGCTTTATTGATGCCAAGGCCTATTTCTAACAGGAGTATATGGGAATGAGGAAAGAGACAGGGCTGGTCTGTGCACAGTTATTTGGCGTTCGGAGTTGAATAAATAGGATTAAATCGATAACAGGGCCGAATTCATTTCAGTATTATTAATCCCCATAATCCCAACACGACAATAGCTTATATACACAATGTTTAGGGCTGGTGTGCTGTAAACATCTAGAATTGCAAGGCTCTCATCTTGTTTACATGTTGATTTGGGTTGTTGTCTAACGGTGGAGTATTGAGTATGGAAGTGACAGTTGTACTAAATGCTTAACACAAAGCTTGCTAGGAGTCTTTATACTCAGCAGCCATTTTGGGACGCTCCTGGAAATCTCTCCCCAGTTATACGGGCAGAGACCTTTACATTAACATCAACAACATGACCTTTTAAACAAGTATTTGAAATGGCTGTTGAAATCTGATTAAATGAAAATTAAGACATTTTTTTCAGGCTGTCCTGACTACTATGCAATAAAAGATAATAGGCCATGTGGTATATGGTACTCTTTGTACTTAAGAGGTAGAGTTATATGCTATAAATCTTTCATATTTTATGTACTGGGGTATCTAGACTGATCACTTCTGAATCTTATGTGATGGTGAATCCTGCCGTTTGATGGTAAACATTTGATGAAGGACATTGTTAATGTCGGTGTTTGATTTTAAATGTTAGTTTCTTGGTTATTATAAGTGCTTGATGATGAATATTGGTGTTTCATGGTGAATATCAGTGTTTAATGATGAATATTGGTGTTTTTCATGGTTAATATCAGTGTTTGATGGTGAACATTGGTATTACATGGTTAATATCAGTGTTTGATGATGCACATTGGTGTTTCATGGTGAATATCAGTGTTTGATGATGAATATTGGTGTTTTTCATGGTTAATATCAGTGTTTTATGGTGAACATTGGTGTTACATGGTTAATATCAGTGTTTGATGATGAACATTGGTGTTTCATGGCTATATCAGTGTTTGATGGTGAATATTGGTGTTTTTCATGGTTAATATCAGTGTTTTATGGTGAACATTGGTGTTACATGGTTAATATCAGTGTTT
>JAQMYI010000013.1:13811447-13821740 GCA_030014275.1 Clariallabes melas | reverse complement strand
TGTGTGTGTGTGTGTGTGTGTGTGTGTGTGTGTGTGTGTGTGTGTGTGTGTGAGAGAGAGAGAGAGAGAGAGAGATGAGAGTGTGTGTGTGTGTGTGTGTGTGCAGGGGTGTGTGCAGGGGTGTGTGCGCACACCTGTGTGTGTGTGTGTGTGTGTGTGTGTAGGTGTGTTAGGATGCTTTATGTCGCTGTTGGCCGTCTGGCTGTCATCCTGAGTAAAAGGCGGGTCAGGAGGTTAAACACCGATCTGTAACATCCACTCTGTTTCACTGGGTTCAACTTCATGAATATTCCACACCAGTGTTTCTCTCTCTTTCTCTCTCTCTCACACACACTCTCGCTGTGTGTGTGTGTTAGCCCTGAATAGCCAAAACATTCACATTCCCAGAGCCAACACGCTCACTATGAACACCCACACAGCTCTGAGGAAGGGGTGCGAATGTTGTCATTAGTTATAGCAACTAACACACACACACACACACACAAACATCTATAAAAAGTCTATTTGTAAAAAGTTAGCTCTAATCCGGCTATCACATGAACGTCAGAAATATGCGCGAGACGTGTCAAAAAGCAGACGCCAGGGCGGATGACGCTACCACACAGACAGGGTAACTGAATTGACGCTGGCGGAAGACACGCGCGGGATGGAGAGGTGCTTCCAGCACGGAGAGAGTCTTAATTAACACGAGAGGGTCCTCGGCTCGTTAAAGCTGTCCTGTCTCCTCCTCGTTAATGCAGCCTGTAATTAGTTGGAAATGAAAAGCAGAAACTGAGCTGAGAGCTGTGATGAGGTCACCACCACATGTGTGTGTGTGTGTGTTATTTAATATCTCTTTATTTCCATCCATCCATCCACAAATAACCACTTTCACCACATGCTGGCGAAACTGGTGTCCCCTAGTTGCCCGTAGTATGTTAATGTTGACTGGAGGTCCCCTCCCACCACCGGTCACCATAGTCCCTAGTTTGACGACAGACGTTCCTACAGTAGACGGATGGATGGATGGATAGATATGTGTGTGTGTGTGTGTGTGTGTGTTAACATTTCCTTCTTGTATCACGCAACAAACTCAGTCTTCATTCCGTCCCCCTAGAACAGAGACCCATTATTAAAAAAACGAGATAGCGAGAGACCCAGGCGAGATTGAAGCATCGTCTTCCGTTTCATTCCTCTCCCTATTTTCTTCCTTTCCACCCGCTCTATCTTTTTTTTTTTCTTTTCTTTTCTAGCCTACAGTCCTCGCAGGGAGACTCCTGCCATTTATCATAGCAGCATCGAGTGGGAGTTTTTTTTTGTCCTCCCCTCTCCATCTCCCTCTCCCTCCTCCTTCTCTCTCTCTCTCTCTCTCTCCCATTATAGCGTCTTCACATCATCACCAGCACCAGATTGCATTCCTCCATCCATCATCAATTCCCTTTTTTCTTTTATCTCTCCCTCTTTCCCCCTCTCTCACCCGAGTCGGATCTTCCATCAGCCGGCAGGAGAAAATGCAGCGAGCCAGAAGAGGGATGGTACGTGCAGGTAAAGGTGCGTGCCCACACAACACAACACACACACACACACAACACACACACAAAAACACACACTCACGCACAGTTTGGTGCAAGGGAAGTGTTTGGCAGATGGCGAGAAAGGAAGTGGCCATGTAAGATGGCGCCATGCCCGACACACATGCACACACTTGCTGAACACACCTTGTTGAGCTTGTGGTTTATGTGCTTTAGGACACATTTTTAAAAATGCTACCTAGCTAAATTTATGTTTCGTTTTTTTAATATTTAATCAAATGACAGACATTTTGTTGGAGAGCTTGTACCAATCACATGACCTCTGAGATCATTTCTGACGAATTGTAATTGTAATCCAATCAAAGGCAGCTCTGGGATCCCTCTCTCTGTTGGTCTCTGACTCTGTCCCAGGTCTAGCATCATGCTCTACATGAAGGACGTCTGGTTTTAGAATCATAGACTTTGATTTATGATGGCATTTGGCAGAAACCCTTACATTTTTATCTTATTATACATCTTAGCAGTTGAGGTGTAAGGGCCTTGCTCTAGGCCCCAAAGGTGGCAACCTGGTGGTGGTAGTGGGATTTGAACCTAGACCTTCCAATTGGTAGTCCAACACCTTAACCACTGTCCACGGGGGGAGACGCCGGACGATGAAATGTCAAGTGGGAAGTGAGCTAATGGTGAGATCGGCGGCCTGGGATCGGCTGCTTTGCTGCGTCTCCGACTCGGTCTCTCTGGGACACCTGAAAGTATTGCTAATGACATCACTACTGATGTGTATAATAATGGAAATGTACATTGTCTATGTTAATCTCTCTCTCTCTCTCTCTCGTTATGTTGCTTTTACATTCCATCAATAGTAGTCTAGTGACACTAACTGGACCCCATAGCAAAAACAGAACCTTCCGCAGTTACGGGACAAGTGAAGTGTTTCCCCCCACACAAAGCATATATAAGTATATTGACAACCACCCAAATATAGTCACCCACCCATTTTTGAAAACTGGTCCAAGCGGACAGAAACGATACCATCCGTGATCGATGAACTAGTACCGGACAATTCCCTCCTGTACCTGGTTATTCTGGTACCGTGAGAACGGTGCACTGAGGGGCAGTAAATGCAGCGGACACCAGCTGCCGTAGAAAGAATAAGAAGAGCGTACTGACGGAAACACGCATAAATCTTACCGCTAGCGGGACTATGGGAACGACATCGCAAAAATGTAGAACTCGCAAAATGCGCAAAAAACAAGTGATCTTATAAATCTGCGCTATTTCTTACGCTTTTTGGAATTTTTGTTTTGTTTGTAAAGTTGGTGAATTCAAAAATGAAATAAAGTTACTAAGTTACTGTTATTGCAAGAAATGGCTAAAATGCTCTGGTTTTGCGGGCTCTGACGAACAGTACCATGTATCTACACCTAAGAATGTTTAGTTCTCAGGGAGGGACTTTGAGGGATGTCGTCTTCTTAAATAAGTAGTAGAATATGGGATATTTAATGGTAAACACTACCAGTGGAGCCACTTCGAAGCCTTCTGCATTGGTTGAACAAACAGGGTTTTGCTTGTATTTGAGAAAAACGCTATCAAACACCAAGACGAAGATTGCTGACATGCAGTTGCAGTCCGGATCCAAATGCTACCACGACAAGCTCTCTCGGACGCAAAGACGAATGGGAAACCGAAGATGAGTCTCTCCGTTCCCGAACGCTCACGCTTGATCGGTCCTGAAATCTCGGACCAATTAAATCGCACTGCGTGACGATACGCGGCGGGTCAGCGGGTGTGAAATTACCGTCGCTGGAGGAGGAAGACGTGCTCCTTTATCCGTCCTCGTCGATGGAGGAGAAAGCGCGCGGGTTCGAACGCTCGTGCTAGCCGAAGGACTCGATTAGCTCGAGTTTGTGTGTGTCTCTCTGTTCGACACAGAGTTAATTAGCTACATGGACTCGCTGGCGTGAATATTCATGAGCGGGTGTACGGACTGGACTGTTCATTTGCATAGAGATGTTAAGGCTTCTCCCTTGAGAAGCTCGTGCGAGAGATTAAGTAGAGATCAGGACAAATGCTGGATTTTAATTCGTCACGTCCGACTATATAAATATACAATACCTTCTACGTTACAACTCACCCGTATTTGTGCACGAGCATGTGACTTTATAACAAAACGAAAGTCATCGTTACACATCCGCCGAACGCTCGCACATTAGCCGCGATCTGCTGTACCATATGCTCCAGTGCTGTGCCAGACATGCACATGTGTGTGCCAACCGTAAGCTGGCCAGACTAAACATCTGGCATCGTGTGTGCTGGTCTCATAGGCATGAGGGAGTGTGTGAATCTGCCATCCTCTCTCTCGCCATCTCATTTTCTCCATCATGTTTACACCTCAGTATCTCTGTCTCTCCATCCGCCAGTTTGGCGGTTTTGTGCTTTATCGACATCGCACTTTAAGCACAACGCCAATGCAATTATGGTCCATCGTGACCTGTATACACTCTCTCACACACACAGTAGTGTGAGAGTTCCTACTCCACCATCACATATCAGAATGTTCTACTCTTTAATTAGTTTGATTTTGTTTGATATATATTTTTTGCATTATATAAATATATAAATGTATCTATCCATCCTGTCTATCCATCTATCAAATCCTGCATGTTTAAGACACTCCATACAGCAAACGCTGAATATAAACGCGAGAATTATGTAGCTGTCTCTCTTTCTGTCTCCGTCCTTTTTTTTTCAAGATCTTTCCGATAGCAGGACTCTTAATTACACCTGCATTGTTTCCGCAGCAGCAGAACATCGGCGAGGTAATTACACGCCGCGCTCGCCGCTCCGAGTGCCCACGGCTGCAGCTAGCGCTCTTTCTTTATCCGCTAACCTCAAAAAAAAAAGATATCGCTGCTTACACTGTAACGCTTTTCCCATCAGGAGACAGAGGAGTCGGTTTAGACACCTACTTGTTATACATACACGACGTACAGGAAGTAACCGGATAGAATGATTTCGGGACGAGTATGTCAGCCGCTTGATCTAAATTCCGTCTAACGCTTCAGGATGAAACCGAAGGAGCTTGTGTAAGGGATTCTGATGCTAACCGTGTGAGAACGCAGCAGTATTAAAAACCTACCGCGATCAAAACAACGTGTATGAGTCAAAACACAATCAAGCTTGTGTGTGGAAAGTGTGTGTGAGGGTGCCAGCTGTCCTGTGTGTGTTCACTGAAGGATGAAATGAATTGTATTTAAATAAAATTAGCATGCAGGCAAGCTAAACGCAGAACTGCGGCAAAAAAGAAATGCTAATTCGGAGCTGCCTGGAAGCCGAATGCAAATTGAATCCAATCGTAACAATCATTTACATTAGAGAGGACACGAATTAAACACGGGTTCACTGCGAGTCACCTACGCTGAAATATCAATACCATTACGAAATGTCAGAGCGGCGCTAAGTGGTCTTACGCAACGTCTGAAGACGGAGGCACGCCGAACGAGCGGGATGCTACGGCAGATGAAGATTAAAGATCGCGGCACGTACAGTATATAGAAGCGCTGATGAATTAGCATCGCGTTCATTCTTTGTATTTATGAAGCGTAATCGGCTTGTTTATTAGATGTTGAATAAGGACGTGGAATGAGGCGATGTGAGGAATCCATGTATATATATAATTAAATAAAATACAACCACACCTGCCAATCACGATGCAATCTGACAAAAATACTCCTAGTGTATGTGTAATAAACATTAAACAAAAAAAAATTATTAAATGGGTTTTGTGTTTATGTTGCTCTGTCATGGCAGTGATCTCCACCCCCTTTTTCCTTATAAGGAAATAGGTATGAATACTGTGTATATAATTCCTTTAATGCGGACTATAATAAGTATAATAAGGTATAAGTATAATAAGGATGGTCAGAATATAAAAATATTTGTATGTTCTAAAAATAGCAGTTTGTAAAATCCGGTCGGACGATTTAAGTTCGAGTTCAACAAGTGACATCACGACAAAATTAGTGCACGATGTAGCACTTATTTGTCATTAAATAACGGAATAAAAGGCTGTATATTGGTGATTTATCATCCTGGCCAAAGTGGTTCTGAACCCACGTAAGATGTTCATGTGAAGATTTTACAAGTGGAACACCTGATTTTTAAATATTCTACGGATAACGTGTCACCAACTTGTCTTTGTGGGAACTTGTACATACGATCATCCACCGACGCCACTTGCGCATTACAGGAACTCGGCTGGGATGTTATCGTCACATCGCAAGTTCGGTCCTGACTTCGCTCCAGGCCATTTCCAGATGTTTTGAAGCATTAAAGGAGTTCCTGGGAGGCCAGCGTTTCAGATGTACTGTATTGAGAAAACTTTCTACCTCGTATCCAAGCACTAGCAATAACAGGAATTTATACGCTCTGTCTTCTGTACAATCAAAAGTCCCGGTTTGACACGAACGCTTCTCTTCTATACACCGTCATGGAGGCATCCGACTTCTAACGCGAGCTGAAACCCTGCAAAACTTTTTGAACATCCCAAATTATGCTAGCTGTAAAAAAACATCTACACACTACACCTATGAATTCCCCATAAACATAAAATATTAATGCATTTATGATCGATTTCGGATTTCCATTCCACGCCATACCAAGCCCCGGCAGTATGATTACGCCGACCTACATCTTCCCTTAGACGCCCTCATGATTGCTTAGTGATACCTCAGCATCCGCGTTAAACCGAATCCTAGTGAAAAAATCCATGCGCATTACACAAGCAATTCTACGGACTCGATTTTCGTTCCCGCACACTCTCTCTCACACACACATACACACATTTCTCTCACAGCAGCATCACTAAACCTGACATTTGAGGTTTAATAGGCTCGGCAGGGAAGCCTTTCTTATTTCCGATGCTCAAATACTGTGTCGTGGCGTTTAGAGCTCATATGTCTGCTCGAGAGGTGCGAGAGAGAGAGAGAGAGAGAGAGAGAGGCAACAGTACCAACAATGTAGTCTGTACTAAGGTGCGAGTGTGTGGCCCTCAAAGTTCAGTAACGCAGCATGCTAAATTTGCAGCTTTCCTGCTGAGTCATCGGTTACTAGCTAAAACTACATAATGCAAATCTAAATAAATAAAGCAAGGACGGTTGGAGGCTGAATTACATTCTGTGCGAGCTGTCTGTCACTAACGAACAGATGGCGCCTTAATTAGTGGAAAAGAGAAATCAAACTTCTCGTCGACGGAAAAAAAAGAAAAAAGGATGAAAAGAAAGCGCAAACGGGAAACATAACGTAGCGGACGAGGACTCTGATCCGGGGCAAATGCGGAAAGATTAAAAGCGACGATGTTGAAGATGTAAGCTTGATTGACAGCTCCGTATCTGGAGATGCTTGATTCATGTGGGCTCACTAAAAAGAATAAAAATAAAAAGAAGAAAAAGAAACGGCTTATTGAGGGGTTATGAGGTGAATGTTAATGAAATCTAAAGCTTATGAGAGCTGATATAGTATAGTTATATGATATTATGATATAGTATAGTTAGGCCACACCCCAAATTTTTGTAAAAATATGATATCTGATTGTAGCGTGTCTCAGTATACAACCTGTGATGAACAACTACATATAACATTTTTCACCGTGCCATTACTTGTTTAACAAAAATGAAGTCAAAAAAGTTTTTTTTTTTAAATGTCGGCAATGCTATAAAGTAACCTCATGATTCAACCGCTTGTAAATCCACCGTTAGCAACAATAACATGAAGTAATAAGTTTTGCTCCATTCTTATTTACAAAACTCTTCAGTTTTCATTGATGTTGTTGGCCATTCGCTAACAATATGTCAACTGGGTTGAGGTCTGGACTTTATGTAGACCAAAACCTTTTTTTTTTATTTTATTTTTTTTTTATTTTAAACCATTTGGAAGTAGATTAACTAGTGTGCTTTGGATCATTGACCCAATTTCGACCAAGCTTTAGCTGTCGGACAGATGGCTTCAATGACTGCAAGGTTGCACAACAAGCCCAAATCATCACCCCTCCACTGCCAAGCTTGACAGTAAGTATGAGGCGTTTCTGCTGAAATGCTGATTGGTTTTGATTGGCATTAAGGCCAAACAACTCCACTTGGGTCTCATCTGTCCATAGAGCATTGTTCCAGAAGTTGTAAACAGAAGAGACTCGCTCCTACCAACCTTTCCAAACAAACTGTACTTGTTCAGTCTTCTTCTAATTGTGCTGTCATGCTCAACTCTTGGGTTGTTTATGTATTTGTATTTCTCTGAGCATAGCACGGTCTAACCTTAAGGTGAATGTGCTGAGACGTCCACTCATGGGAAGATGTCTTAAACGCTTTCCACTTATGAATAACCTTTCTAACTGTAGAAACGCTAAACTCCGAACTGTTTGGTTGATGCGCAGAAACAATTGCTTCTCTAAGACCATTTTTTACATCATTGTGTTAACGTACACCTGAATGCTCCAGACCAGCAAACTGCCAAAACTTCATCTTTTTTTTTTTTTTTACACACCTGCTGATGACCAATTAATCAAGGGCTCATGATTAGAATATCCAATAGAAGCATTAAGGGGGTACTTAATATTGCTCACATCCCCCCCCCCTTTGTTAGCTATATTGTTGTTAGCAGCGAAAAAAGAGACTCGCTTTGATTTGCAAATGATCTTATTATACAAAAAACATAGAAGAAGAAGAGGGGGCACTAACTTTTACACAAGACTGTACTGTAGCTTGAATGAAAAGAGTCAGATTTCTACAAAGATCTTGATGTGTGTGTGTGTGTGTGTGTCTCAATTGTGGACGGCATATTGTACATTTTGTATGTTGTACAACTCGAGCAGCAGGTGTTTCGCGAAAACGCGTAGGCGGAGGCGCGAGAATCTTTCTTGATCCGCTCCAGCCTACCCGTTTTGACACACTCCCTCCCTCTCTATCTCTCGTTTTCCTTCGTCGCTTCGGTCGTTTCTGCTCTCCGCGTCCAGCGTTTGATGGAGAGCGGGCGACGCGGACACATGCTCGCTAAACAGGAGCCGTAGACTGGCAACTGCTGAAGGCTAAAACTATGACAGCATGTCTGGCTGGGATCTGGTGACCGTGAGTCTGGGCCCTCGTAGCCAAAACACACACATGCGCACACACACACACACACACACATACACATATGCACTGTTACTTTGTTTTGGCCTCAAAATAATTAACCTCTAACAGCTGCCAACAATCTTTTTAGAGATGAGCAGCTGGTGAGAGAGAGAGAAGGTGAGAGGAGGTGGGAATGCTGAAGAGAGAGAGAGAGAGAGAGAGAGAGAACTAGAGAGAAGAAAAAATGAGAACAAATGAGATGAAAAGCTGCAAATTAGAAAACAAAACGATGACACAAAGCGAAAGAGTAAAACATTTGAACTAATCGGCAGTTCGCTAATACCTACCGTTTACCCTCTTCTGCTGTGTTCAACGCTAAATCTGTGATGTCGTTTCCTGTCTGTTTACTTCTTATTCACATGACACTTTGAAGTCCTCGTATTATATCATAGCCATCAAGTTCTGCTAAGGTATTATCGCTAATACCCCTATCTCACCTATGCGGTTTGACTCACGGTGAGATGCGGTGTCGGGAACCTTGAGCCGCCGATGTTCCACGAAGTTCTACAAGGTCCGCAAACTTCCGTGAGTACCGCCAAAAAAATTCAACATGTTTAATTTTTCGCGCGGAAAGATGGAAACATACTCACAGCGCCAAAAACTCGCGGGGAATCATGATGAACCGCACTTAAGGCCACCGCGCGAAACAGCATAGTTGAGATAGGGGTATAAAGGAAAGTGCTAACTTCGCTATCCTGTAATAATACGAGTACGCTTTTCAAGACGACAAGACGACTCCAGGAAGACGGATGTCCAATTTGTCCATCACTGAAATATTTGTTTATAACGCTGTGCAGGATAGCTATATGTTAGCCCACCTCCATATATGGTCTTATACTGAAGGTCTCGTCTGAGATGAATGGAACTGAATGTACTGATTATGACCATAAATCAGTGTGTGTGTGTGTGTGTGTGGCACAGTAACGAGGGACTCACTCTCGGCATGCGTGAGAAGCTGTAAGGAGGCGAGCAGCAGCAGCAGCAGCAAGGTTGGCATCGTGATGGTTGGCACGTGTGCTTCAGCAGCCTGGATGGCACAATCGCTGCGAGTCTCCTATTCACCTCTCACAACCTGCAGACAGACAGACAGACAGCGATTAAACAAAACAGCTCTCTGGGATTTGTTAAACGGTTACCTCCATTAAGTGGATGATGGGGGTTGGGTTATAATGGACGACCCGTAAATGACATTTCCGGTCCTGTAGGAGACATAGATGAGTGAGACACACCATCTCTCTCTCTCTCTCTCTCTCTCTCTCTCGGACCTAGTTTCGTCGCTTTATGCTCCTCATTAGAGGTGGCATAAATTGCCGCGTGTAAATTTTTAAAATGTGCTTAGCGCAGCTTTAAAATTCTAATAGAGCAATTATAACACAGATATTAGATTTGACACCTTTGTTGACTTTACTGCCGCTCAGTAATAATTCAGGAGCAATTCTTGTTAGCGTTTGGCTTCTGACATCAACCTCAAGGAATCGAGGGCAAGATTAATTATGTCGCTTATGGGTGAATTATGAGACGGGAAAATCTATTAGGAGACAAAGATTACACTCAGGAGACGCGTGACGTAACTCTAGACATATAGATTAAAAATCCAAAGACTGAGTTTAATCCGGGGG
>JAQMYI010000013.1:13786571-13793188 GCA_030014275.1 Clariallabes melas | reverse complement strand
AAAGTGAGTGTGTGTGTGTGTGTGTGTGTGTGTGTGAGTGTGTGTGTGTGTGTACAGACGCTCAGTTCTTGGTCAAAGATCATGGTCTTGCTCACCAAATGTTGTCAACAAGTCTGTCTGGCTCTTAGCTAGTAAATTATACATCACACACACACACACACACACACACACACACACACACACACACACACACACACACACTTGAGACAAAGTACACCTCATTCAGGTAAAGACTGCCGCCTTTTTTATTACGTACAAACATTCCCCACTAAACTGCGTCTTGAGGATAAGCCAGCTAACAAGCGCTACACCAAATCGAATAACACAAAATCGCTCATACGGACAAAAGTAAAGGCGCGGTATCCATGGAAACAATACAGAACTGTTGAGAATTTCAACATTTCTCTCAGATGTGAGGCTAAATTACTGAGAAAAGGCTCCATATGACTACAATTACACTGCAATTACACTTAGCATTGACCGCTACCCAAACTTATACAGGTTCTGCTGCGCTGAGAAATGTCAACATGGTGTCACACACACCGTGAACCGTCTGAGAGCTGTTTGCAAACGTCTGCAGCGGTGAAGAGCACAAGCTTCATGTGGGATCCCGGCGTAAACACTGCGGGCGTGTAGCGTATGAGCAGCGACGGGACCGATCTCGAACCACCACAATAAATAAATAAATAGTGCTGAGGAACAAGTGGAGCTACGCGGAGACGCGGACAAAGAATACACACTCAGAAGAAATTACACAAATTGTGTCGACAGGCACAGAGAAAGCTCTCTCTCTCTCTCTCTCTCGTTGAGGACAGTGTTGACACGTTTCCAGTAGGACTATCAGTTTCCCTGATAATCTCTCACTGCTGTTACAATGCCAAATCAGTGTCATGCTGTTCTGACTGTGTACTTACACACACACACACACACACACACACACACACACGCACACACACCATAAAGTTTTCTTTGTGGCTTAAAGGGAAATGAAATGTCAACATGACAAAGTAATCAGCATGACACATTAAACACATGTCCCTCAAAGCTCATCCTTGATGAAGCCACACCTCCTTACTGAGCGCCACGCCTTCTTCACTTTACTGATCAACTTAGCGACAAGCCATGCCTCGTTCGTTTAAAACTGATCGACACATAGGCAACACCTCTTTCATTTAAAAACTGGTCAACACTGAAGCCACACCCCCTCCTTTTAAACTAACCAAGACATAAGTCACACCTCCTTCATTTAAGCTGGACAACACTTGGGCCATGCCTACTTCACTTAAACAGACCAACACAGAAGCCACGCCTCCTTCACGTAAACAGACCAACACACAAGCCACGCCTCCTTTCCTTAGACTGATCAACACAGAAGCCACGCCTACGTCACTTAAACAGACCAACACAGAAGCCACGCCTCCTTCACATAAACAGACCAACACACAAGCCACGCCTCCTTTCCTTAGACTGATGAACACAGAAGCCATGTCCCTTCATTTAAACTGACTAGCGAAGAAGCCACACCTTCTTCATTACATTAATCAACAGTGAAGCCACGCCTACTTCACTTAAACAGACCAACACACAAGCCACGCCTACCTTCCTTATACTGATCAACACAAAAGACATGCCTCCTTCACTTAAACAGACCAACACACAAGCCACGCCTCCTTTCCTTAGACTGATCAACACAGAAGCCACGCCTCCTTCACATAAACAGACCAACACACAAGCCACGCCTCCTTTCCTTAGACTGATCAACACAGAAGCCACGCCTACTTCATTTAAACTGACTAGCGAAGAAGCCACACCTTCTTCATTAAATTAACCAACAGTGAAGCCACGCCTCCTTCTCTTAAACTGACCAACACTAAAGCCAGACACAAAGAGATACGAAACAGCTCCTGCGGGTTTATTTTCTGCACTCGCGTCCGCCATCTTGAACTGTTCCGTATTTGGCTCGGTAATCTGTTCCTCCAGAGCTCGCTGTCTTTCATTTTAACTCAAAATTGCTTATAAACGAGAAGGAAAAGAGCGGGACTGAAACGGACAGAAACGTACGCCTGGGAATAAATCGATATCACGCAATTTGCTGTTGGCTTTGGTATCTATTGATGATCTGTCAAAAAACGTGCGCTTCAAAGCCAAGCCTGCGAACGCGTTCTCTCGCAGAAATGACTTTCCAGAGAAAACCCGTTCCCTCCTTCTGAGACGGAATCGATCAACGTGGAGCGTCGGCGGTCACGTGACCAGAGACGTGACGGCGCTGTCCAACGTTAGCCAATCGTGCCGTGGATGCTTTTTACGCCTGGTTTGTTCTGGCACCTGGTGGCATGGGGCATGTGGGACTTAACCAGACGACTACACACACGCTCACACAGAAATCTATTGGCACACTTTGTATACAGAGGGAAAATCACATGTTGTCAGTGAACATTTTATACACTTGGCGCTTTTTATGTCTGTGGAAAATGATGCACATACAAAACATTTACTGTATGATTGCGTGTCTTGTATTTATGAGGTAAATTAGCCCTAAATATTTTTTGCACCTCAAGGGTACGGGTTCGATTCCCACCTCGGGGGGTTGTGTGCATGGAGTTTGCATGTGCTTGATGGGTTTCCCCCCAGGTTCCTCCATTATTCCAAAACCGTGCAGATTAAGTAGACTGGCATTCCCGAGTCGCCCGTAGTGTGTGAATGAGCGTGTGAGTCCAGGGTGTTCTCCGCCTCATGCCCCAAGTCTCCTGGGATAGGCTCCAGCCCCCCACGAGCGGTATAGACGATATGATTTTGCTCTCTCTTGCCCAACTTGAGGCTTCTTGCCCCAGCTGAGGTTTTAAAACTTTAACCGCAGGGTTGCAATTAGCACTCGAAGATCTATAATGTACGTGTTAGTGATTGCGCGTCTATAATAACCCGTGAGTCTGTTACGTAATGAGTGGCTTTCCCAAAACCTCTGTCGCAAATAACGCCGTAAGACTGGACGAGAGAGCATCAGATCAAACTCTTAAACAGTTCACCTTAACTCTGCAAGACTCTGAGGACAAAAAAGTCCTTCACTGAGTACAGTATGTGTGTGAGAAAGAAATAGAGAGGGAGAAAAAGAGAGAGAGAGAGAGAAGGGGGGGTGAAATCCAGGTGAAAGGTATACGGATTGATCCTGAGAACTCAAACACATCTGGATCGGAGCTCAAATACAAATCGCCGACAAATCAAAAGAAGACGGCTGACCGTTCGCAAAAAAAAAAAAAAAACTCCACATGCCTTCTGGGGAACAGTTCACCCAGCGTGGTTCTTTCCTCCTCCTCCTCCTCCTCCTCTCCTTCTTTCTTTTTTTTTCTTTATTCTTCTTAAATAAAACTTCTCGCTAAATATATTTCCATGCACAGAGTGCCCATGGGAAACTCGTTCTCACACTGGCAGCGGTTCTGGAATGTTCCCCCGCTGGGAAATGTGGGTCAAGCAATGTTCCACGTCCGAAAGAGCGAGCGAGAAAGAGAGAGAGAGAGAAAGAGAGAGAGAGAGAGAGATTTCTCTTATTGCCAAGACATTAAATACCATTGATTTTTTTTTTTTTTTAATAAGGAGGCAATATTTTAAATGGAAACATAAACAAAAAATGTCATTTCGAGTTGCTTAACGATGATTTATCTCGGAATGAAGTTCGAATCCGAGTCAAACGGCTTCATCGGGGAAAATCTTTCGCTCCTGGCGCGTGAGGGATTTCGCTCCTGGCGTGAGAAGAACCGGAGTCGGAAAGGCTTCGGCTACGGCAGCGCCCAGAGACGACCGCCACTGGTGTGTGAGAAACTCACAGTAAACTTCTCAGCTCTCGCATCAGACCGAATTCGCACCTTCTATTAAAAGACCAGGACGATGCTTTCGTCTTATCACCTCGCTCCTGAAAACCGGACGTTCTCGTCTCTCGCTAGCCGAAAACATGCAGCGTGAACGAACGCGATGTCGAGAGCGGGCTTTAAAATGGCGCAAGACTGTCACTCAGAGTGAAGCGGACTGGAAGTGACACTCGGCAGACTCTGCAGGGAGGCTCTGAAACGGAGCCCTGGGGGATTCTGGGAAACGGAGCCCGTTGAGACTCAGGGCAGACAAGAAATGTGTGTGTGAGAGAGAGAGAGAGAGAGCGTGTGTGTGTGTTTGTGTGTGTGTAAAGGGGAGGATGGCACGATTTCTTAACGCCTCAGTAGTGCTGGTGTCATACCGCCAGTACAGATGGTTGCTTTGGGTGTGTGTGTGTGTGTGTGTGTGAGAGAGAGAGAAAGAGAGAGAGAGAGAGAGATGGCATCGGGTTTAATTTAACAGAACAGTTTTCTTTGAATCTCACTCGAAGTGTACACATTGTATATTACGATAAGGGGAAAACTCCTGCTGCACACGAGCTATCGACCTCTATAACACTAAACCACACACACACACACACACACACACACACACACACACACACACACACACACACACAATACAAAATAACAACAACATCATGTTGGATTTAAGCTTTCTGTCATGTTTTTTTCTCCTTTCCATTATAGATTCTTGTATTTTGCAAGTTGACACCCGAGACATTTACGCGGGACGGAGACCAATCGATGATGGACGTTGGACAGGAATCAGATTTGACGCGGACGCAGATCAGCGCTTTAATCTCACGCACCTGAGACTGTATAAACAGTAATGAGGGAAACTTTAAGGAAATCAGGTAATGGTGATAAGGGAAAGAGCGACTTTATAACGTGTGAGCGAGACGATCGTATGCGAGAATGTCCTAGGAACGTCTTAACGTGTCCATTAGCATATACGGGTATAGAGTCCGTCTATAAGATGTGCGAGTCAGATCTGATCTGGTACTAATATTCCATGATTGGGAAAAATTAAAATAAAAAAAAAGTTTGGATGTCCAGAATAAAGGGACATGTTGAGGACACAATGTCCCACAACAGTCGGTGGCGCAGCTGGAATTTCTTGACTTATTAAGCATTTTCACTACTAATAATCAAAACAGTGGTGTAAAGTGAGACGATCCAGGAAGTGAAAATGGCATTGTGGAATTTATAGTGATGAAAAAAAAATGTAATCTAAAAAAATAATAAATAAAAATAGAAAGAAAGAAAATGCTTTTTGTAAAGCAATGAGCCGTTTTTTGCGATATGGGACGTTTAACTTTTTAATGATATACATATAAAAAAAAAGAAAAAAACGTTCTTTCAAGGGGGGGGAACATGGAAAACAGGAGGGAACAACTCTTCCGTCTTTAAAGGCGCTTGAAATGAAATAAAATTTCAGCGAATGTTTTTACTTCTCAAAACGAAAGATCATTCCTGATTCATGTAAATCATACACAAACTCCGGGGTGTGGATGCAAATCCGAGAGCCTCGTCAGCCTGGGTTCTGTCCTCATCCTCTGTGTGTGTGTGTGTGTGTGTGTGTGTGTGTGTGTGTTGATTCTGTTCTTACGTCCATCACAGACACCGGAGCCAAGCTGCCTGATCCGAGCATCTTCACCTACGTTTCTTTTCGTTTTGTCTCTCTCTCTCTCTCTCTCTCTCTCTATCTTTACGAGGGACAAGACATCCTTTGTCTTACACTGTCTTTATTTTTAGCCGATCGGTTCTTCTCCTGAACCCTCGGTAACCTCGCCTGCCGGGCCGATGGAAGTAATATCCCGCCGCCGAGGAGAACAGAAGTCACGCAGAACGATGCGTTTTTATAGCGGGTTTTAGATCATCGCCGTCCGTCTCGAAGTATTGGGAAGGTCCCTCTAGGCGATGCCATCTGCTCTCCGCACGCCTCCACAGGAACACACACCAGCTTTAGAACACACACGCACATATATATATACACACACACATAGTGGACTCTGAGCGTGTACACACCGGCCTCAATGGGAACGCACAGTGTTTTATTCAAGGAAAATGAGCTGGTGTGTGTGTGTGTGTGTGTGTGATGTGATCGATACATTATGTCTTATAAAAAATTTTTTTTAAAGGAATAAACGCTGAGGTGGCTTCTCAGCCGAGTTGGGTATAATACGATATTTTGGGAAGATGATGAGAAGAACAAGGTAAAAAAAACAGACGTCTTCTTGATGAGACGTCTGATATCCCGCGGGAGTTTTCCTCCCTGTCTGAGTCGACGCGCGCACGCTAACGCGTCCCGGCTTAAAACCGACAGCCATGTTTCATTTCCTGTTCCCCTGAAGCGAGCACACTAACCTGTGTCTGATATCCCTCACACTCAAACTGTCAAATCACACTCTAGGGCCTTTAGCACGTGTGTGTGTGTGTGTGTGTGTGTGTGTGTGTGAAAGAGAGAGAGGAAAGAGAGAGAGAGAGAGATGAGCATTAATCATATCCTGACCTATTTGGAAAGCAATGTTAAGTGCTAACCCTGTATCTATATCTCAGTTTCAACCCTGCTGGAAATAACGCTGCTGCAACACGATACGCCGTTAGCCTCCGGGCTAAAGCTAGCGTCGTGTCTGAAATTCCTCGGATGATGATGATGACGCCTTATACAACACCACCTGACTGTCTGTCTGACTATCTGTCTCCGCGCGACATCATACGAGACAAGAGCTCAGAATTTTTTCGATTGATTGA
>JAQMYI010000013.1:13781571-13784071 GCA_030014275.1 Clariallabes melas | reverse complement strand
ACTCGTGGAGATATTGGATATCATAATTTGATGAATTTGCAGCGCAAGTTTCTCCCGGACGTTCCTCATTCAGGCAATTATACACCAGCTAAATCACTCTCACACACACACACACACACACACACACCAGACCAGGTGGTACTACAATTATCAGGCCCCGAATTTGCATTTCCTGAAGGAAAGAATCCAGCGCCGCAGACGCGGACGCGAACGAATACACGCCCGCGGTTAGTTTGCGGCGGTAACTAGCGTAATAACGGCGCGATTGTGGCGTGTTTATGCGCTGTCGGGTTTTATTAGGGGATGGAAATGAGGGATGGATAGACAGACCCACAGAAATCAAGTAAAGTAGGACCTCTTTCAGCATCTCTTGGCGCACTTTACTTTCCTCCAGATGTGCGCTTCCGCCACAAAAAAAAAAAAAAAAAAAGGCGGGAACAAGTTTTCCTCCGTCTCGGGCTGACCTTAAACGCCTGGGGTTGCTCACGGTGCCATCCGCTTAGTCTTTCATCAGCTCGTTACTACCTCTTCCTTCATCGCTCCTTCTTTCGTTGTACTTTCAAAATCTCTGTTTTCTATCCGTTCGCTAGTTTGCTCTCCCTAGGTCCGTCCGTCCTTTCTTAGCCTAATCGCTCGTTCTCTTCATTCTCTTCTCTCATTTTAGTCTCCGTTCATTCGTTCCTGTTTCCAGCCACAAATGACTGCAGGGGCTTGGCAGCCGGCGCGCCGGCCGTAACGCGACACTGTCTGTTCCAACAGCTGACGAGAGGGAGAGAGACGGAGAGAGACGGAGAGAGAGACAGAGAGAGAGACAGAGAGAGACACGAGAGAGACGGAGAGAGACGGAGAGAGAGACACGAGAGAGACACGAGAGAGACAGAGAGAGACACGAGAGAGACGGAGAGAGACAGAGAGAGACAGAGAGATGGAGAGAGACAGAGAGAGAGACAGAGAGAGAGACGGAGAGAGACATGAGAGAGACAGAGAGAGAGACATGAGAGAGACGGAGAGAGACGGAGAGTGACGGAGAGAGACAGAGAGACAGAGAGAGACGGAGAGAGACAGAGAGAGAGACAGAGAGAGACGGAGAGAGACAGAGAGAGACGGAGAGAGACAGAGAGGTCCTAATAATCTGAATCTCTGAAAAAACCTCATGCATTCTTCACCATGATGTGATATGAAGAATGAGGGAAAGCCTGGAAAAAAAAAATTCTGTTCTGTCCACTGATATGGAGGGATGTGTTCGATAACTTATCCTGCTTGACGGAAGGGAAACGCAAGAGAGAGAGAGAGAGAGAGAGAGAGAGAGAGAGAGAGAAGTATGAGGATCATTTACAGCAATAAGAAGAGCAGCGGAGATGTTATAATCAATACGAGTGTAAACACCAGCCATAAAGATGTCCATATATCACGAAAAAGATAGGCAGAGAAAAAGAGAGAGACAAAAAAAGGGATGGAGAGAAAAGATAGCGAGGAGGCAAACATGAGGGAACGAGTTTAAGAGGAAGGAAGCGACTGATTGTAATAAGGATGAACAATTAGGAAAAGTGCGGGAGGAGAGGCACGGATGGGAGTTGGTGAAGTGAAGGGAAAGTTTTTCTTTCTTTCTTTCTTCCTTTCAGTGGGGTTGATGTATTACCCCGCCGTTCCGCTGCAGTGAGGAGCGCTGCCGCGAATACCCCCGCTGTTTCATTAGCATCGTGTTTGTGTTGCGTGTTCGTCTTCGGTGTCTTTAGCATTTCCCGCCGATGCCGCAGTGACTCAGTCTAGGAGTGTGAGGCTGGGGTTGTGGGTTTGCAGGCGCCGCTATATGTGTGTGTGTGTGTGTGTTTGTGTGTGTGTGTATTAAATGATACGTTTGTAGGTTTGGTGTTTGTGTGGGCCGAGTCCAGCTCACACTCTCACACGCTACAGGACAAAAAGTACGACAGCCTGGGAAAAGCCTTCACACTGAGAGAGTCTCCGAGAAAACTGAAACAACGGGGATGGAATTATCTTTTAAAAACATTCTCTGCACACACACAGCACTGATACACTGGACTTACTGTACACACACACACACACACACACTGGACTTACTGTACACACACTGCACTGACACGCTGCACTGACAAACTGGACTTACTGTACACACACACACACTGGACTTACTGTACACACACACACTGGACTTACCGTACACACACTGCACTGACACTGACACAGACTAGCTGAATACACACTATACTGACAAACTTTATGCTGACACAAATTGGGTTGATATACAATCTACTGACACACAGTATACCTTATACACTACATTAACACACATTATACTGATACAAATTGGGCTGACACACACTATACCCCGACACACTGCATTCACACACAGCATATTGACAGAGATTGGCCTGACACACACTGCATTAACACACAGTATACTGACACAGATAGGCCTGACGCACACTATACTGACATCTGACCCATACTATACCCTACACTGCTGCACTGACACAGATTG
>JAQMYI010000013.1:13692498-13713164 GCA_030014275.1 Clariallabes melas | reverse complement strand
GTACATGCCCCCCCCCCCCAAACATTCACTGTCAGTAACAATAACACAATAATTACAATATTACATACCAATACAACATCTAATGCAATACTACAGTACATATTACATGATAATACAATATTACATACATGTATTACATTACTGTGTTAATTGTGCAATATTTACCAGCGCTCTTGGGTTATATGTAGTGTGCAATAAGGTATTCAAAAGTTTAGTGTGATAAAATGGTACTTATTGTTTTAGGACTCTTTTTATTTTATTTTATTTTTAATTTTTTTCCCTTATTTATTACTTTTTTTACGGTACGTTTGTCCGTTTGTTTGTGCACACATCATGTAAAAACTACTGAATTAATTTGAATGCGGTTTTCACAGGTGTATTTAGCCGAGCTTAAGGTAACATATAGGCTTTGTTTCATTGCAATCGGCCCACGGGAAGAGAAGATATGCTACTTAAAAAAAATTTATCAACCTTAAAAAAAATCATTAGTTCATCTTAAAATTCAACAGATGGCGCTGTACAATTTTAATATGAGTGTGCAATTGAAATCTACTTAATAAACGCAATCTCACGCTTTCATTCTGCGCGCTTCACGAGAGCACGTAAAAACTTTTCTTCATTCCAAAATTTAACAGATGCCGTTGTATGTTTTTTTTTTTTTAATTACATTTCAGGCGACAAAGACGCGGGTACATCTAGTGTTTAAATAGGGATTATGTGGCATAGTGCGAAAGAAGGAATCCTTAGCTTCATTGCACATCAAGGATTTCTCTGCTACCCCAGTGCGGGTTTCTAGCGATAAAATGCATGTTTTTCTGTCACAGCTCTGATAGCGTTATTTAAACCGCTTTAAAACTATGTTGAAGTTTAAAACTTTTTGAGTTCTGCCTAAGGATCTGGAAGAAAATCGTATTTATCAACTGATGTTGAACAATTCGATCAATTTCACACACTGCCCCCTTTTGGCCAAAGTGCAAAAGAAAGCTGTGCGCCTTAATACCTTACTCAATATGACGGGTTTATATATATATAAAAAACAATAATAAATATAGTTGCAAGCAGCGATGAGCGGGCCCAAGCACCGTGGCATCGCCACCCAGGCACACCAGAAAAACATTATGGATTTAAAGGGGACATACCAATACCATTATAGTGCAAAACAAACCTGTGCACTTTAATACTGTACCTTACTTGATATGACGGGTCACATACACATCCCAGTGAGTACAGTAAAATATTTCAAAATGCTAAAACTGTCCTTTGCCACATTTATAAAAATAAAACACAATAATAAAAAGACAAAAACAACAACAACAACAATAATAATAATAATAATAATAATAATAATAATAATAAAATTTACTTATCCACCTGTGTGTACCAGTGTCAGAAATGATTTCCGTGCCAACTAAGCAAACCATGACAGGTTTTATGTACTTTTTACAGACGTCTCTGGTTTAAACAAATTAGCGTAGTGATCTGATGCAAACTCCGAGCTAATCCCTAGAAAAGCAAAGCTAAAACATGTACAACACAAATCAGATCTAAATACTGTTAGCTCTAGAGGGGAAAAACAAATAAATACATAAAAAAAAAAAACGCCTGGCATTTCAACCAGGACACGACCGTACAAATAATCCACACAAACACGAGGTGTTTGAGCCAAAGCCATCGTAAAGCAGAAAAATGAACTACAGTGAGGATAAAGATCTCGGGTTTTTACCTTGAGGTTGCAGTCGTGAAGGTCAATGGAACATTTTCTGCCCTGAGACCTGAAACAGATTAAGGATTAGCGAAAGAAGATTGTTAATTTAAAAAAAGAGAAATGTAGATTCTAAATAATGAAAGGAAGGAAAAAAAGGTGAAAAGGTTAGTTGTAGGATAAAGTCACTTTATATTCCTGGATAGTTACTGGTTCCAGCTTTTGAAATTAGGTCCAGGTTGGGATGAGAAAGAACACCATGCTATAGGGCTTTCATGCTACAGAAATTTCCGATCACCACTTGGTATCTCACATCTACTTAATGAGATGTGAACAGATAACCATTTTGCAACCGAAAAAAATAATCGCATCAAACTTGCCCCTTTTTGGCCGAGATTTCCCCCCCTCTTGTGACCTCATATAAGAAGAGCCCCTCCCTGGCTTGTTGCACAGCTCAGCTCTTCTCTGAGGGGCGTGGCTCAGCAGTAGTTCATTTACATAGACACAGAAACAGTACATTTGGAGGAGGAGCGATAAATAAAGGGAGTTTAAGGTATGAAGAAGAAATGCATTATCTGTAGGATATTTCATCCGGAGCATTAACACAGTTTGCTTGAGCTCTGAGAATTGTGAAAAAAATATGGACCAAATGTTTCACTGTGACAGGGTGTAAAGTGCATAAAGATACAGGTTAAAAATTGGTTGTTTATGTAACAACTTCAGCAGCGACCTCATTTCCCCTCTCGTCTCGTCATTTGGAGAACATGCAAACTCCATGCACACAGACCCAAGGCGGGACTCAAGACTTTAGCACAGTACTGTATAATTTGTGAATTATGAACAATGCATTAAGCAAATTGTAATTTCAATATCTGTGCAATAAAACGCTATAAAAGTGTTGCATTTTAAAGCCCCTCATCACTCAACATTTAGAAGTAAAACTAATTCATGCAGTAATGTAGACGTCTTTAGGTTGTAAAAAAAAAAAAAAAAAAGAGAGACATTTTTCTATGAACGTCTTCTCACCTTACACATGAAAAGGTTTACTGGGTTGTTCCCACAATGGTGCACCAATTAAAAAAAAGTGCAGTCTCAGATTAGGCTGGGCACTACATCATCATCCCTGCTTTAATATTACTCTCACGCTCCGCAGCGTGAACATGCAACTTGCACTAAAAGTATGCAAAGGAGACAGTCTGAGACACCTTGGGCTACAACACATCAGCAAATCTTTTCTCCCCCCCTTCGAAGTGCTCATTAGGCTTGCAGCCCTACAGCGCTATTTTGACCCGTGTGAAGAAAAGAAAAACGGTCGGAGGTGTCTCATTCGCTCGATCTAAATGCAGCCCCGAAGCGAAAGAAGGCATAGCGGGATACCCGCCAGATGTGTGGTCGTATCTGAGTCTGTCTCTGCAGGTGAGATGGTCAGTATTCAGATCGTTGACAACACTGACAGCTACAAATCCGCGAAGGCTGAGCTGAGAAAAATGCATGCGTGTGAGTGCATGTCTAAGGAAGAAAAGATGACAGAAAGAAAAAAAAAAGAAGAAGAAAGAAAAAGAAAATCATTTGTTTTCTGTCAACATGTGTAAGACAGCAGAAAGGGAAATGAGAAAGGGCAGGGGGCAAAAAAAAAAGGAAATCATCTGTGCGCGCAAATGCTGAAGCTCTCAATGGGGGATAAAAGAAAAAAAAAAGTAAAAATGAGAGTCCATCAATTAGCAAAATCTAGGAACGACACTGTACATGGTTTAGATTGATGTAAGCCTTTGATTTTGCACCAGCAGTGAACACAAAAACAGTAGAGAAGTTTCAGTTTCAGATGAGTCATGGTTCGATCAAATGTTTCAAATTATCCTCTATTGTGAAAATATACTGCCTGGCAAAAAAACAAAAAAAGCAACCATTTCATCACTTTATCCTGTCTACAGGGTCGTGGGGGGGCCTGGAACGTATCCCAGGAGACTTAGGGCACAGAGGTACAGTTTGGTTGGACAGAGTGCCAATCAGCCTAATCTGCATGTCTTTGGACTGTGGGAGGAAACCCACCAAGCACGGGGAGAACATGCAAACCCTATGCATCGAACCTCGCTGGGAATCGAACCCGGACCCTGGAGGTGCAAGGCGACAGTGCTAACCGACAGTGCTGCCACCACCATTTCAAATTATTGGGCTGCGTCAAGCAAAGACAGCAACTAAGGAGATTTGATATCATTGGAACTGGGTTCAACACGTTATGGAAGGATAGTGCTGATCTGTCAACTTTGTGGAAGAAATGTCATGTTTAAGGTCATGTGGTCTAATGAGTCCAGATTGAGCCTATTCCAGATGGATGGGCGTGTCAGAAGGAAAGCGTATGAATCGATCATGCATAGTGACCACTGTACAAGCCTCTGTAGGCAGTGTTATGATCTGGGGTTTGGTCAGTTGCTCAGGTCTAGGCACGGCAAAAAATTAAGTCAGCCGATGACCTGAATGTACCAAATGAGCAGGTTATCACATCTATGGAGTCCAAGACAGTGTGAAATTGTGGTTCAGGGAGCCTGAAACCAGACGCCACCATGTTTTGTGGTGTAATCAAAGCTAAAAAGTGATGGAATGAAACCTTAGAGTCTGCTACTTTTTTTTTTTTTGGCCAGGCAGTGTAATAATAACAAGAGCATTAAATACATGCTGCATCTGACCTTTTTCTGGAGAATTTCAGCACAGCCGTCAGTGCCTGCGATAATGCGTGCAGCAGATTACACACTCGGCTGGGCCGTAACATTGTAATCATCAAACCACAAAAATGTGCAAATTTAGAATTAATGATAACATCTCTCCCCCAACCTTTCTCTCCCTCTCTCCCTTTTCTCTTTTTTCTCTCAGCTGGAAATTACATCGTCAAATCCCCCAAAGCGCAACGGCTCTGACGCTAAAAGTGTAAAGACTCCATGTCATCCCTTTGCCCTCCAATAAGATCTACGTCTGAAAACTCAGAACATCAAGATTAAGCAGCTTAAAGTAATTGAGTTTTTGGAGAGACGGTGTGTGTCGGCTACACAAGCAGATCGGGATTTCCGCATGCAAAAGTTTGTTCTTTTAAAAGTTTTTTTCTCATTTTTTTTTTAGCTCTTCACACATCTATTGTTTCCCTTAACTCTTTTTTTTTTTTTTTTTTTAAACCTTTCAATTCACTTCTTTCAGATTGCAGCCTGTCCTAATCTCGGTGCCTGTTTTTTCAAGCTGTGATGTGTCACTGGTCTCCATGGGAACGGTTACCGAGCACCCAGGGAAGCAGGAGGAGGAGGAGGATGAGAAGGAGGAGGCGATGGGCAGAGGACCCTCCTTTTCTGAGTGTTCTCGTTAGGACTCTCATTCTGCTCCGTCACCGGCCATGTTGAATTAGCGCTAATTAGGATAATTGCGTTGAGCTGGAGCCTTAGGGGGGAAAATGACTAGCATGAAAAAGTTAAGAGAACAAATCAGAACAGGAAGGGAGGAGAGCGTACCCGAGACGTGCATATGGTTTAAGACAAATCCTGTATGAAAGGTATGAAGAATCCTGAAGTTAGGAAAACTGTGAATCTGAATAGAACAATATGTATAGGTTTTTACTGGGTTCCTGCTGGGAACCTACTGTAGAAGTCATCATGACACATTTATTATGTACCTAGTATCCTTGAAAGGATGGCTGAGGTTCGCATACTATCTTCTTTTTTAGACAGAAGACGTTTCTCCTGGCAACATTTTCAAGCAAACTGTACTGTTTCAGTCTTCTTCTAATTGTGCTGTCACGGACTTTAACATTTAACATGCTCAGTGAGGCCTGTAGGGTCTGAGATGTAGCTCATGTTTTGTTTTTTGATTTCTCTGAGCATTGCACGGTCTGATCTTGGGGTGAATGTGCTTGGACTTTGGCAGCTGGGACATTGACATCATTGACAAAACATCTTCTTGAGAAGATTGGCAGCTGTCTTTCTCACTGTAGAGCAAATTGTTTGGATATGGATGGATTTATAATCTTTTCCAGATTGATGTGCAGGAACAATTGCTTGTGTCTTTCCCTCTTGGCAGTGTCTTATCACACAGCTAAATGCTCCAGACCAGCAAACTGCCAAAACTTCTGATGAACACGTGCTCATGATCAGTTAATCAAGAGTTCATGAAGATTTGCAGCACCTGGCTGCAACTTACCCTCGAAAATCCTGTGGAAGGAGGGATTTAGTACTGACCACTTTTTTTTTTTTTTACTTTATTTTTATATTTAAATAAATAATGACATGGTACAAAAAGTTATATATTGTTTGACTGAGGTTGTATTTGCCTAAAACTAAGACCCACTACAAGTATATATAATGCTTTTATGTGTGTGTGTGTATGTGTGTGTGTGTGTGTGTGTGTGTGCTTGATCTGAAGGGGGGGAAAAGCAGAATTGTAAAGCGCAAAGATCTCAAATAAACCATTTAACTGAGATAAAGTGAGCCACGGCTCTCAAACACAACACAATGCCTGAACAAATGTTAGTGAGTAAAAAGAAGTCTTCATGTGTTTGCATGCATGTACAGGACGCGTGCACGAGTGTCTATGTCCTTATAGAATGTAATCAGAAGCAAAGGGCTTGGAAGGTCATCCTGCTGAGTGCATTAAGCTCTACTGTAGGTTGTGCATTTGCAGCTCTGCCTTTCATTAGGGCTTTCACCACGGTATAGTTGTGTTTCACTGTGGTTATTTTTCCTGCTTGATTTTTTGCCATTCTGTAACCAATACCGGATGTATGTTCGGCTCATCATCTCATTTTTGGGCAAGTCTAAACCTCCTGGCAGAGGCAACCAGGGGTTAGGTTCAAATATTCAAATTTAATTTCCAGTTCAAGTCCCTGGACCACCATTACCCAAATGGCACCAATGCATCAGTGATCAGTTGTCTTCAGATTTTACAGTAGGCATTAAGGGCTTTCCTCTACCATCCATCCACCCACCCATCCACTCATCTATCTATCTATCTATCTATCTATCTATCTATCTATCTATCTATCTATCTATCTATCTATCTAATTTCTAAAGATGCTGGAAGATTTCAATGATGATGATGATGATGATGAAATGGTAACTTGTTTTTATTACAGTTGTACAGTGCTTTCTTCAGTAAACATTTGAAGTTAGTTAACGTTATCTGTCCGACTAGGATCACTCACTAGCAATGACAGAATAGTAGTAGATTGTAACGTGCATGGAGTAATGGACTGATAATGAAAAAATAAAATACTAACCAATTTTTTGGTAAATAACTGCATCATGGCTGCCCTGACAAACCCATATCAGTCATCCTCTAGTACATACCATAATATACCACAGTATCACCATGGTCTTTATAGAGTACCAGGGTAGGTACTGTGGCACTTCAGTGGGTACCGTGGTAATACGAAGGTACTGTGTGTACCACAATACTTTGGTGAATACCATGGTACTTATTGGGTACCACGTTGGCTACCAAAGTACAGCAGGTACCTAATACAGGATGTTTGTACATAATGTACCATATTAGATATGTTGGTACATACTATTGCTATGGTACAGTACAGACATTACTATAAGAATTCTTTTTTTATTCTTTCTTTTTTTTTTTATTTACTCTAGCGGCCTTATGCCAATTTAAATCCTCCAGATTAAAATACATGAAGTGTTTATGTGAACAATGCTTCTCACTTAACAGCCATGCACGGTACAACTTGTGAAAGCTGCATATCTTAGTTCCCTTTAACCGGAGTCGTCGGATCAGGTCCAGCTCCGCCTCCTGGACTTTTGATTCTCTAAAACCAAGAACGAGCGCTGTTTTACTGCTTGCACTGGAGATAAAGAGAAGAGAGCCAAGGCTAGTGTTAAATTAACATCGTCAGTGTGATTTAGTGTTCCAGAAGGGGTGTGTGAAAACACAATCAGCTACACTGATCGATAACGAGAGCTCGCTTCCAATACGACAGAGTGCTTTTTTGACTTTACGGATGTTGGCGCGCGGGCCCGAATGTTTTTATCCTACGGTGCAGTTTCAACCCGGAGCTCTGATGCTGACAGTGATGTATGGGCTGAATCACCCCTATTGACCAAACCATTATAAACCATAATTCCGTTTAATAAGCACGACTCATAACTGGTGAGATGAATATGAAGCCTGAGCGTGCTGTCACTTTGGAAGATAATTATAGAGTCCTGAATAATAATGTGAAGCTATTTAGTTAATCGCAAATGCTCGCTCTTTGTCCCCTGGGGAGAAGCGGCTAGCGCGCTGCTGAGTGCTAGCATCTGTACTAGGTTTTATAACTTGAGTCAAAGGATTCTGTGTGTGTGTGTGTGTGTGTGCGCGTGTAAGTTTGAAAGAGAGAGTGCTAGCCCTGGCAGATATACCTGCTTGCCTCAGCTCTTTCAAGCGTTAGTGCTTTTAGCATTAGCTCACAGTCAAAAAGAGCAGCGCTCAGAGCACACAAAGAAGTCGGAAGAGGTACAAACCATTTCTCACTTTAATGAGATATGTCACTTATTTACCGAAAGAAAGCAGGCCTAGCTGAGCTGAGCTGAACATCGGGAAGAAGATTTTTTCTTTCCTTAAGATCAGACCTCATATTAAAGCCGTAATGGTGTTTATGCTAATCGTTAATAATGTTCACTTAGAACGGGACCAGCGACACGACCGGATAATCAAAGTTTAGCGGCGAAGAAAAACTATGTTTTTTGAACTATTTTTTCACAAAAAAATTATTTTTTTAAAGTCCGCCTGCGAGGATGTTCAAGGACAGGAGACGAGGATGAAGGGATGGACCAGATGGACCGAGGGAGAAGGTTGAGCGATTGCACAGAGGAGAGAAAGGAGAGAAACAGATGGAGAGGAAGACAGGATGGATTGAGAGGAATAGAGGGGAAGACTGAGAGGAAGACAGGAGAGATTAATGCTCGGGTGAGACACGGAGGTGTCCCTGGGCGTCCGAAGAGCTGCTAATTGAAGCCGTCTCTCATGAGGATTGAAATCCAAACTTCTATAGCATACAAACAAAAAAACAAAAAAAACACACAGAGCTTGGTAGTAGTGTACAACTGTACGCTGTATATCAGCCTCAGCATATGCTATGTAATGTCACAACATTTATTTCCATCCAGAGTCGCATTGATTTCTCTCAAAGATCTCGTATTGATGATGGGAGAGTCGGACCACGTCGTAAAGCCTTCTCCAGCACATCCCAAAGATTCTGAAAGGGGTTAAGGTGTGGACTCTGCGGTGGCCAAATCCAAGTGTGAAAACGATATCTCATGCTCCCTTGTTCACAATCTGAGCCTTGTCACCTTGGAATATGGCCGGGACATCCGAATCCATTGATGGAAAAACCTGGTCATTCAGGTCATCATTGTTTGGTTACATAACGTTTTTGAACCTAGACCTGACCAACAGAAGCATTAACGCTGTCCCCACAGGCTTGGCATGATGGGTTCATCACTTTATCTGCTTCTCTTCTTACCCTGATGCGAAGTGGTTTTCTTTTCTACAAGTGCCGCTGTTTAGTCCCAATCCCTTGAGGTTTCTTTGCATTGTACTTTCACTATTAAACATAGCCTTGAGTTACCAAAAAAACCACCAAACGTTTAAGTGATTTCCGATTAACCACATTTCTTCCTTGAAGGTGATGGGACACCACTAACCAACCAAACTTTACTAGTTTCAGCAATCTCCTTAGTTGTTTTCTTTGCTTGATGCAGGACCATACCTTCACGCTTTTTTTGCCACGACCACAAGATATAACTTCTGACGAGCTTGTTTAAGAAATAAGAAGCATCTCACTGCATCAGTAAGGGTTAAATAACTTGTTGGCTGAACCATAATAATCACTGCGGTATTTATCCATTGGAAGGCTCTTACCCATTTGCTTGGTCAAATCCCGGTGGTCACTTGCACACACAACCAGGTCACTGGGGTAACTTGAATATACTTGAGTATTTGTCTGCAGTATGGAAGTGACATGGTATCAGTGGAACCACAATGAAGTGAAGATGAAAACCTTTATGAAGTGGAAGCCAGGAAGACATGTCGGGCATCCAGGACAAATCCTGACGCAATACTGATGTTACAAGTGGAACAACTGGCAGAATACGTGCTTCGGATTTTGATCGAAGATGTGTGGCTGATTGGAGAGAACATCCCCAAGCAGCTCCGCAGATTAGTCATAGTGAAGGTCTATGAAAAGCTGCTGTCAAAAACCAGGACTCCCTTTGACCTCATGGAGGCCTTTAATCGTGGAGACGAGTGCATTCTTAGCTTACTCCTTCCCCAAGGCAGTGGAGGTGGATCTGATATTTGTGTGAGTCGTGTCTGTTTTTGTTCACCAGACTCGGACAGTCTGGAAGACGAGAGTGAAAGCGACAGCAGTGATACAGATTCTGTCTCGAACAGCCCAAGCATGGCCATTTCACTGCTGCCGAAACAGCTGGCTAACGGTCCTCCACACACGCTTCCTCCTGGCGTGTCACCTCAGGAGCTCACGAGCAGAATTCTGACTTTGTGCACTGAGCGTTCGAGTCAATCCAGATGGAGGAATTTTTTTGTCAGAAGGGTTTGGTTGCTCTGTGTGGACAAGATAGTGTGGAAAGGTTATTCTGCACTGTGTATGCTCTCGAGGATGACGAGTTTGACGGTGACATTTCCACTCTTCTGATCAGGAAGTGGGAGATTTTCAAAAATCATCTTTCTGGAGAGGAAGGAGAGGAAACCACGCTATCCCAGCTATCTCGTTTCAGCATCACAAAGATTAGAAAAGGTAAGCTGCTTTAGTAATTTTGCGTGCTAATTAATTTTAAATGCAGTGGTGGATGAGGAATAAAACCTCTGCTCATGCACCGTAACCTGCTTGTGCATTTCTAATAATCTATTTACAGTAATACGAACAGAAATCAAAGAAGAGCAACGTCAGGGATCAGGACACAGTGATATCAAATGCACCCGAAAGTAAGTCTTCACATGAACCGCAATCGATGAATAAACCTCAAATGTTCCCTTATACTGAACACATTCTTATAGCCACCTTGTTTTAGGTCTATCCAGGGAATTGGAAAAAAATCACAGAGAAGGAAAAATGCAACCATCATTATTAAGCTCGATAAGAAAAAGTTGCCAGGTGCACCAAAAGTGCGCAAGTAAATATTACAAAATGTGTACAGTAAGTCACATATAAGTCATGATAAGTGATATATGATATTTAGTACTTTATTGAGGTTTCAGGAAACTAATGTACCGGTAATTAACTGTAGAAATACCAATATATTATGTCTTCAATTATAAAGCTGTATTCGTCGAAGTAGAAATTTGTCTGCTTAGAGCTTGAGTCCAACAAAGCTTCAGGCTACAAGTGCAAACAGAGCAAGCAAGGGCATGACCAAGCTTCTGATTTCATTCTCAACTTCTGTTTCAGTTGTTCTCTTCATCACGTCCACTTGAAGCTCTGAAGGAGTGAAGACAAATGGACATTTCACACAGAAATGACCTCAGGAGTGAATACTTACAAATATTGTTTTGTTTGTTTGCTTCTTCAATGTCTGGGAGCGAGGTCAAGACTGTACAGGGGGGATGTTGCAATATCTCCCAGCTAAGTTCCTGTAATGTGCAAGCCATATTTGTGAATAATTATGTGTACAGTTCGCACAGACAGATGCGTCTCTTCCGCAAGTTGGCGACAAGTTATCAAAGATTTTTCAACGATCAAGTGTTTTTACTTGTGAATGTTCATGCAAACAACTGCAGTGGGCTCCGAGCCACCTCGGCCTGGATCATCATTTCCAGACGTACAGCCTCCTTTAAAGGCTAATACTAAGAGTCTCATCTCCTTAATGTACTTGATGTATTCTGAAAATGTCAAACAGTTTTACAACATCATTCATGAGTTTGGCTTGAACACCCTAAATTTAAGTATATTATTATAATCTGCATAGCCTTTTATATACGATATATCATTTAGTTTGTATAGGGGTCAAACCAGGACTTGTGGCTCTTGAACTGTTGGATAACTTGTCGAAAACGTGCCTAAAAGTCTGCGGGAACTGTACACACAATCATTCACCAACACCACTTGCATGATACATGGTGGTGGTAGCGTAGTGTGTTATAGCTCTGAATTACTGATCGGAGGTTCGAGTCCAAGCTCCGCCAGGTTGCTGCTGTTGAGTCCTTGAGCAAGGCCTGTCTGCTCCAGGGGTGCAGTATAATGGCTGAGCCTGTGCTCTGGAATATGCAAAGTGTGTGTGTGGTTTGCATATTGGTATAGAATTTACATTTAGGCATTTGGCAAACGCCCTCATCTAGAGCGACTTACATTTTTATGTCATTATACATTTGAGGGTTAAGGGCCTTGCTCAAGGGCCCAACAGGGACAACCTGTTGTCGTGGGATTTGAACCTGGGACCTTCTGAACTGTAGTCCAATCCCTTAACCACTGACCTAACTTAAATAAGTAAGCAGTTTCTATTTGTATAAGCACCCTCTAATTTGTTTATTGGTTGATTGATTCATTATAAAAGTCCATTGTTCCCGTTGTTAAACCTGTAGCTCTGTGATAAAACATGCCAACATTTCCCAGCTAGAAAGCCACCAGCAGGTCTTCCTGCTAAAAAAAAAATTCCGCAGACTGGAAAATCAAGTGACGTTCAACCTGATTAGCAGTCACCGGCAGTCCCACTACGCTGGTGTATCGTTTTTAATATCCGACTGCAAATACCGAATCCCATTTTCCATCCTGCTGACAGCAAGCAGCCGTTTAGTGACTAATCTGAGAAGCGGCTAAAAGTAATCAAAGCAATGATTGAATAATTATCTCAAGTGCAATTAATTAAACATGCCAATGAACTCATCTTGAACATCTGTCCTGGTTGCGGCTCTTAATCGCTCGTGAGAATAGCGGACGCGAACGGGTGAAGCAGATTGCGCACAATCATCTCCGTAACTGCCATTGTTTACCAACAATAATTAATATCACGTCATGTATAACTAAGCTGCGTAGCCCGGTAATGGCCGTGTGGAAATAAGCGGCTTTTGTTAGCGCGCGCTCTCAGGAGCGGCTGCGAACCGGATAGAGGTCAGACTGGCATTCAGCGTCATACAGCTGCTGCTGCGAGACTCGATTTGGGTTCTTTTTCTTTTTATCCATCATCTTTTTTTTTATTTTTTTTTTAGAAGAGATATTGCTTGGTGCTGGTGGGATGCTTGTTTACACAGACAGGTTGGCCTGGGGCATTTTGTAAAAGACCCACGAGTGCAATTATGAAGTCAACATTAGTCACAATCACGATCATACGCCTTGTTCGTCTGAGACACGGACACACACTTTCTATCTCGTTGGAGCGACCGCATCAGCCATCCTTCCGGTGCATTGATTAATATTTATCTTTCATTTTCCCTCCAGATAAATGCTAACAGGAAAATGCTTAGAGGTTAGCACTGTCGCCTTGCACCTCCAGGGTCCGGGTTCGATTCCCAGGGTCTGTGTGCATGGAGTTTGCATGGCCTCCCCGTGCTTGGTGGGTTTCCTCCAGGTCATCCGGTTTCCTCCAACAGTCTAAAGACAAGCAGATTCGGCTAATTGGTGTTCCCCTAAGTCATCTGGGATAGGCTCCAGGCTCCTCATGACCCTGTATACAGGATAAAGCAATATAGACAACGAGAGAGCTCTGAACAAACGCCAAACTGTAACTGAAAGTAATGACTCCGCCCCCATCAAACAGCACACAGCGTCTTAATAAGAAACAAAATGCCGTAAATCAGACGCAATAACCTTCTCAATCACTCATTCAGCCGGGCACCTACGGGAGATTTTTTCCCGACAGCGCTCTTTATCACCGTCATCAAAACACAGACTGAGGGAATGAATATCTTTCAAAAGGAGGCGTGTGCCGAAGCTGTTCTGGAAGCTAGTGACGGTCTGAACCTTCGCTAAGTCGCAAAGCGTATGTACAGTAGCTTCCTTTAATATCGCCTTCTGGTGGTTTGATTCTCATCTCTGAGGAAAAAAGAAAAAGGATTGCGCTGACATAAAAAAATGAAGAGTGTGACAAAAGAAAGAGAGAAACGAGAAGAGCGCGTTAAGCGCCGCCACAGCTGATCGGCTCTTGAAGTAATTGGCCCCTTTTCGCCTGTAAAATTGGGACGTGCTGGGGGTATTAATAACCGATCCGAACTCCTGTCTCTAAAGAGAGAAAAAAAAGGGAGAGGGCTGCAATTACATGTCTGTGCATGGAGAAGTACATAACGTAACGGGGTGTAAGGTTGCAGCGGGCTTTTAAAAGATCGCTCCGATATTGAAGATCTGCACGGTTAATGTCTGTCTGATGACAACCGATACGTGACTAATGACAGGGCTCGGGATGCTTTCAAATGCATCCCATTTTCAGTGTCTCGGATCAAGTCTGCAGGAACGGCGCGTTCTACATGAACATGTCATTTTCGACACGCATTAAAGATGTGAAGAATGTGGAAAGCTCTCTTAGGCTTCGAATATCATCCATACAGCAGATCTATTTTTTTTTTTTATATCAACATCTTTATTTAATTGTTTATTATTCTTTTTTCATTATATTTGTGCGTCTCCACAATGTGTCCTTTCGTATTCCAGCTGCAAGATTTGGCTATGTTGTTTTAAATAATCTGCCTCTTGGTGAGGCGGCTTAGTGGTTAGCACTGTCGCCTCAGACCTCTATGGTCAGGGTTCGATTCCCGCCTCGGGGTCTGTGTGCATGGAGTTTGCATGTTTGCTTGGTGGTTTTCCTCCCGCAATCCAAAGTCATCCAGTTTAGATTAATTGGCGTTCCCAAATTGCCCTGTGATGAATTGGCACCCCGTCCAGGGTGTACCCCACCCTCCTGGGTTAGGCTCCAGCTCCTCCCCCCGTGATACAGGATAAAGTGGTATAGACAATGGGTGAGTGATTGAGTGAGCCCTTTGATGACTTTCTAGCCAATCAGAATGCAGAAACTGGAAATGGGTAGGAAAAAAAATACCCCTTTTTAACCCACTCACGTTCCGGACATTTTAAGGAACTTGTTTTTGTGGCTTTCCCAACAATGTTTCAGTAGCAATCGTCTTCGATGTTCAGCAAATTGAAGTTAAAACATCTACTAGTACAGTATGTACTGTAGGCATTGCCGGTTACCTGATTTTGTGATTGTTAAAAGGGCAAAATTAAGGATAACTCACTTACAGATCTTGTTAAAAGCGCTATGCAAATAAATAAATTGAATTGGATTACCCAATGGATCTGTCATTACTAAAGGCCCATTACATGCTTAAATACAATACGGTGATGAGACTCTCAGCTGCAATAAAATGCTTGAACGGTGCAAACATTTTGAAGAATGCCCTACGTCCATGAATGACAATCCAGGCGAAGGTGGCTCGAAGCCCACTGCAGTCATTACTGTAAACATTTAGGAAGTGGAACGCCTGATCCTGATGGATAACTCAGAGCTCGACAGCTTATGGAAGAGTCTCATCTGTCTGTTGGAACTGTACACACAATCATTCACCAACACCACTTGTTACAGGAGGTTATTGCCTCCATACGGGATTGACCTCGCTCTAAGCTGTTTCCACATGTTTGGGCCATTAATTAAAGGAGTTCCTGGGAGGCCAGGGTTTAAGAAGTGTAATCATGGCTCCGACATATTGAACTGATGGTATCCAAGCATTAGTGCACTGCTGGGATAAGTGCATTAGTGTAGCAGGGGATTATATAGAGGAATAACAGCAGATACTGTATATAAGTATAGAAAAGGAAATGACCTACATGTTCTCCAAGTGCTATTTCTGGGTCAAAAAGTAAATAATAAAAACAACAACAACAAAAAGATGACTCCTACAATATATGATTAGAAATCATATTGGAACAAACCACAATCTTCAACGTCCTGAACGTAAACGCTGACTTCCTGTTGAACATGAACTCATTTCAAGTGCTAGCGCTTACGATGCTCTTAAGCTAATCTGTGTAAACCCCGAATTCCTTAATACGTGCTTTAAAACGTGTATGCATGTAGTCATCACCATCGCGTTAAAACGGGAAACGTGTCCCAAACGACCAGTTCTTTTCTGTGTCTCGTAATTCCCACTGCGCGGCGAAGCACAAGTTACGACTCTCATCCCTACCAAGAGCCGCGGACCATGAAATTAGCTTAAGCGACAAAAAAAAAAAAAAAAAGAAGAAGAAGAAGAAAGAAAAGAAAAGAGGAGAGGAGAGGAGAGGACGTCTCAATAAGCCTTGCTACTGGGCGAGTTGGAGCTACGTATATATGTCGCAGGAAGAAATCAAAACCATACGGCTAGCAAATTTATAGCATATGCAACAAAATGATGAGTTTTAGGAAGCTAATTATTTTATTTTGATGTAGGGACGCGTGTCCTGATTAATTTCTGCTTGAATATCGCTTTAATAATTGCTTCGTATGTAGGACACAGATTTAATAGAAGACAAGCTCGAGGGCAATCACGGCACCCATTGTCTTTTTCGCTAAGCATATTAATACCTCCGCGAGCGGCCTTGAGTGACGTGGAGGTAAACAAGCGGCTCGGGCTTCTGGAAGCTTCTATTGTGTCTCCGGTACACGCCGGCCTTGATTGTTCGAGCGATTAGCATTTTAATAATCAGAGAACGCATAGAGAATTAACGAGTCGCGGCCTGCTGGAGAGACGAAAGACGAGAAACGTTGCGACACAATCAGGAAAAGGTGCCGCGCGGTCGCTGAGCGGGATTCTTTAAATCACACAGAGGTCCTTCCCGTAAATCGTTCTTCTTTTCTTTTCTTTAGTTAATAAACTCTCTTAGTTTCCTTCATCACATCTGTCAGTCTTCATCATCATCATCATCATCATCATCATCATCCACATCAGGAGGGTTTCCACACTTTTGCATTCCCGATGTATTACAACACATAACGTGTCCACGTTTTCAAATTAGTTGACTATTATTTCCTGCAAAAAAAAAAAAATCAGAGAAGCAGGTGGAATAAAAGGTGCAGGTTTGGAGCTGCGCGTCCGTTTGGCTGCTTATGATGAATAGCGCCGATTGCGATGCTGAAAGCTACAGGAGGTGTGTGAAAGAGCTGATTAATGGGCCCTGGCTCCTGAATTATGACTAATGCAAACAATTCAGAGCAAGGGCAGGCACCGGGTGAAAAAGGAAAAGAAAAAAAAAAAGTCAATTTTTTATTTTTTTTAACAAAAGGTAATTTTTGTCCAAACAGGAGGGAAGGTAAAACAGCTGGTGCGTTCCCGTGGCGAGAGATTCGTTGTCGTTTAAATTGAAACCGTGTCGTTTTTTTTTGTTTTGTTTTTTTGCCCAAGGACGCACTCCGTGATTGGTCTGCGTGAAAACGATAAATAGATCGACAAGACCCGACGAGCAGATCAATTATTTCTATTTCACCCAAGGTCACATTTTGGTTACTTTAAAGTATTAAATTAATTAAATAACTAACTAATTAAATAATTAATTAACACAATTCACCACAATAGTAGCACTCAACTAAAATGAGCTGCTGTTTTTTCCCCCCTCTTAATTGATGCATTAAATCACAAACCCTCACCCTGATATGATTAAAGTTTCTCACTGAACTAATTAACAAAGTGACTTAATTAAGTCCTTTCGAATTCATCCTCCGCTTGCGTTTATATTTAGCGCTTACGAAAATGAAACAGATCAGATGTTTCGATTTAACCAATTATGCGGACAATCCGGACGTGTGATCTAATTTGCGCGATTTAACGTTCGTATCTTCAAAAGTTCGTAACGCGAATGTATTTACTGTCTTAGGGATGAGAATCACCAGCGATCATATCAATATGATATTATCCTACTGATATCATCGTACCGATTCGATTTGGATTGCGAATCTATAAGTATCACAATTTTATAAATATCCAGATTTTTAAGTCTTACAATTCTAAACAAACTAATCTGCTCCAACCACACAGGATGTCTGAATACTTTAGAGCACCTTAAAGGAACTGCATCATTTTACCACTTCAAATGCAAACCTACATAAATTTGAAAAATTATGAATCGATACATCACTACACAAAAGAATCATCTCAAATAATTATTATACACTACATCAAACAAAAGATAAATTGATACATTTATCAAATACGAGAAAACTATTTCTTTCCTTAAACAGGTAATTAATTATGATTTCAATATCTAGCAAAGGTTTCATGATGCTTGTTTAGCACATCATCGTGCGTCCCCTTTTAAAAAAGCAAATCCGTTACATTTTAGGTGTTATCTGTCTAGTCCTGAGCAAATCAGTAAGGTCAAAGGTTAAAGTCGTTCCGCTCTAGGTATTGTCAGGATCGTGACTCACAGAAACTATTGTAATAATGGTGAGCTTAATGGGCTTGACCTCACATCATAGTTTAATCCCACTAGCGTTAGCATAAAACATAACCTAATCTAATGAACAAGCCTTGAGTGAGTTAGCGTCAGCCGTAAGTCATTAATCTAGCCTTTAATGTTCCACTCCAGGCCATGCAATTACAAACTATGCTATAAAAAAAATTATTTAAAAAAAAAGAGTTGGAAAATTAATTCAACATTTCTTCAAAGAAAATAAATATATAAATAAATAAATAAACACATACATGAAAGCCAGAAACAACTAAAAGATTACACAATAAATTAATTGTCTTATTTTAAGCCCGTCATGGAACACGGTGTAACCACTCGATCTAATCATTTAATTTCTAATTAATTTCTTTATCTATTTAATATTGTTTTTAAATAAATTATAATATAATCCAATAATATTCTTCTTCTGATACCACAAACAACATGTTGATAATTATAGACATGTTTCAACCATGACAACAACATTTTTCTAGTTGTGTAGCCTTTATTATAGGACATTTGAGATTTATAAACACAACAAGCTTATGCACTGTATAATGATTTTAGCTCTTTTATTTTTCTGAAAATAAAAACACAAAAGACATCTGGTCAAACAGTTAGACAGTTTTGAATTTTCCCTAACCAGTTGGAAATCAGGAATTAACTTTTTCTGTGAATTTTTCTGTGATGTTAATTTGTCAAAGTTATGGACAAACGGTATTACAGTAGGCTGTTTTTGTCCGAAAGTTAGAATTACTTTGATGAAATTATGTCGGAATAACGTTGAGTACATGACGGGGGGGTACAGGGGGTACAGGGGGCCATGCTATGGTTGCTAGTAAATACAATTAACAACACGGGCCACAACAACATATTACTGTAGAAAGAATTTGGGAAATAAGATTCACCTCATGGCAATATAACAAATAATATAAGAAAATAAAACATTACAACACTACAGTATGAGATACACACGCTGTGTGTGGGAAGCTGTTGGGTCTTTGCCGATCTCCAATCGAAACTTTTAATCCTGTTAGAAACTTAAGGGAGCATGGATGGATGAGGTCGGATGTTGTGTGAACGACATAAATCAGTATAAATGCTCCAAATAAAGGTTGTAATTTAGATGTTTTGAGGTTGTATTTGGGTCATTCATTCAACGCTATCGCGTCTATCTCACTTACAAAAACAAAACCATGCCTTGATGGTGAACATCATCACAGTGTCATTATAACTTTATTACAACCCTCATCCAGCGTTAGGATTCCTGCTGATAAGATTCTGTAATGAATTATCTTTATTAACTAAACAAATGCCTTGACATTTATGTAATAAATTAAATGTGTCTGAGCAGAGGAATGCATTTTTTATACCACAGCAAGACATCTTGTCTTATTCCTATTAAACGCCTGGTTAAACACTGCGCATCTATATGAATCAGTATATAATGCAACCATAGCATCGCTGTACAACCAACCTTCTTTAAATACTGAAAACAAGATTTGTTTTTTTTTTAATTGACAAGTGATAATGAATGTAAGACAGTGGTAATGAATTAATTAGTGTGATTAGTTTTTCATCTGGAACATCGATGAAAGGCCACTATCAGACAGTGCTATATATCCAGTCTAATAAAAATTATTTTAATTTAATATAAAAAAAAATATTTGATCCAGTTAATATAGTTCCAGGAACATCTTTGCAGCAATTTACTCATTATTGCAGAATTACAGACATCACGTTATTTTCGTCAGGTAATACCCATTCCTTTAAGGAAGCTTTTGAAAGGACATTAAGCATCAATACAGAGAACTGTATGAATAAAAAGATATTTTCATGAAGTGAATAACTGAAACTGATTCACTCCATTTGTGAAATGTCTCATATCCGCCAGGCTAATGGCTGCACCTTCATAAAAATCACGCCACTTCAGCAGGTCTTTTGAGGTTATTCTAAGAGCCAACCTGCACTCGCCTTCCTCTTCATTCTGTCACTCCGTCTCATCAGCAGTGGTGTCTACGGCTTTCACTTTCAATGCCAAAACCTCCCTCTTTTGTCTTTTACAATGCAACAGGCCATGAAGAGACACCTGGAATTCCAGTCGGCAAAAGATTTTATCAATTCAAAGAAACCCTTACCTGTTCAAAAGGTTCATTCTGCAGTTTACATCTCAGGGTTAAGAACTGAAAGGGAAAAAAAACAGTTTATTAGCATGGCAAGACAAAGAACATAAAAAAACGCACAAAAATGGCAGCATTCACTAAAGATTACACATAATTTACCATCAAACTCCAGTATGCATCTTCACACACACTAACATTTGCCATCAAACTCCAGAATTCGCCTACACACACCAACATTCACAATCAAACTCCAGTATCCACCTACACACACCAACCATTAAAATTCAGTATCCACCTACACACACCAACATTAACCATAAAACTCCATTATCCACCTACACACACCATTAACCATCAAACCCCAGTATCCACCTATACATACCATTAACCATCAAACCCCAGTATCCACCTATACATACCATTAACCATCAAACCCCAGTATCCACCTATACATACC
>JAQMYI010000013.1:13674750-13688044 GCA_030014275.1 Clariallabes melas | reverse complement strand
GGGTTTCCTCCGGGTACTCCGGTTTCCTCCCACAGTCCAAAGATATGCAGGTTAGGCTAATTAGCGTTCCCAAATTGACCGTAGTGTGTGTATGTGTGTGTGCCCTGCGATAGATTGGCACCCTGTCCAGGATGTACCCCGCCTCATGCCCTAACCCTCCTGGGATAGGCTCCAGGTCCCCCGCGACCCTGAATACAGGATAAAGCGCTATAGAAGATGAGTGAGTGAGTGAGTGAAAACGACGATATGATCCAAAATTGGTTCGGAAAGCAAGTTCGGACATGAAAAAGGAAAATTCGGAATTCCGACTCAAGAAGGTTCAGACTCTACAGTATAACTGTGTGAATGGAAGGTTCTCAGAAGGATAGTAAGACACCCAAACGTGTGTGTGTGTCTGTGACAGCACCCCTTCTCGTCGGCACACCCTACACCTCCTCATCATTCCTATTCTCGGTTGTGAATAGCAGTCTGATTTGCTCGTCTGGACGCTGTGTGTAAACACACACTGAGCATGCTCAGAGGAGGAGATCCAATTGACATAATGATGCAGCTTTATTTTTAGCTCCTAACAAGTGGGAAGGATGCTTGTTCATTCGGAAGGGGTCATTTAAGAAATGAAGGGAAAAAAAAGAATTTTTTTTTTTTTGAATGAGCTGGTAATAATAATAATAAGAAGAAGAAGAATAATTTTTGGTCTGCTTAGTCAGGATTGTGAATGTTTTGTAATACCTAGAGACGTTGTGAATCATCAGGTGAGAGAGAGGTCATGTGATCGTTAAACCCGGGTGATGATGCGTATAACGAGAAGTCGACGCGGTGGTTCGCGAGTGGTTCGAATGGATCTCTCGGGGCACCGCGGTGGCATTGATCCTGTAACTGACGGGTCAGAGACGAGTTCCTGATGCTTGAGTCAGCAAAAGTGAGATAGGAATCTGGTGATTTCGCACTATCAAAAAAAAAAAAAAAAAAAAAAAAACAGCTGACGGAAGGGGCGAGAAGGTCGAGGCGCCGGAGGACAACCATTTTCACCTGGATGTGTTTTTTTTTTTTCTTTGACAACAAAACTACACTTTTATGTTGAGGCCTGGGGGATAAAAATCCTTAATAAGGATGAACGGCTGAGGAAGCAACAGTGTCTCTCAGGTAGAACCTTGAAAAAGAGAGAGAACGAGGGATATGATGTCATAGAAATAGGAGTTGTTTTTTTTTGTTGTTGTTAAGTGCAATTGCAAAAACAGATTATCCATCTCTCTCTCTCTCTCTCTCTCTCTCTCCATCAATTAAATTCGGCGACGTTTCCTAAAACACGACCCCTCCAGCGGTTACGTAATTACCAAATCATTGCGAAGATTAACAGACTAAACAAACATTATCTGTACCTGTAGTACCAAGTGCAAGTTTTTCATCGAGATAGGAGAGTCAGATGAGACTGACCTGGTGACGTCACTGCCATCTGCTGTCCAAAAGTGGTATAACAGGCATTTTTTTTTAAACATGCATTCATTTATTAGTGTGGGCTTTTAATGTCCCAAAGTGGTGACGTCATTCCTCTCAGTTTAGCCAAGGAAAAAAACATAGTCGAAATTAAAGAAATAAAACATTATTATTATAAGTTATAATAATAATAATAATAATAATAATAATAAAAGTGTATTTTATATAATATGCTCAGGATTTATTCATTTTTTTTACAGAAATGGACAAATGGACCTAAATGAAAATTAAGAGTATTCAAAGAAAGATTTCACTGCAGCTAACCAAAGAAGGATTCAGTAATAAAACCAGAGAGAGAGAGAGAGAGAGAGAGATTCTAGTACAGATGAAATCTTCCTGAACGACTGATTTTGTTTCGAGGGTTTATGCTGCCATCTCGTGGACAAAATTGGAAACACAGTTGTAAAGGCACAATGAAGCACTGAGGTCTTACACAGACTTGTAAGAAAAGAAAAAAAAAGAAAGAATGAACAGACAAGAAAAAGGAAAGACAAACAAATAAATCAGAAAGAATGGAATAATTAATAAATGAAATATTGAAAGAACAATAAACAATTAAGAGTGGGAGAAAAAGAAAGACAAACAAAGCAACCAAGAATAAAAAGAAAAGAGAAAGAAAGAAATTAAAAGTGAGAGAAAAGGGAAGCAGAAAATAGGGAAAGAAAATAACCAGGACATAAAGGAATGACAATGAAAGACACAAAGGATGAAAGGAAAGATGTAAAATAATCGAGAGAGGGAAAATAATGAAAGAAAATGAAAACAAATGTAATTAGTGGGGGAGAAAGAGACAAACAAAAACAAAGAAAGAAAGAAAAAAGAATTTTGACTGAAAGAATGTGGAAAAGAGAAAGAAAGAAAGAAAGAAAGAAAGGAAAAAAGAGCAAGGAAAGAAAAGAAAATGAGAATGAAAGGAAAACCATAAACGAAAGAAAAAGAAAGAGAATAAAAAATAAATAATTGGTTAAAAAGAAAAAAACAAAGAATGAAATTTTTGAACAGTGAGAAGGAAGAAAAACATAGATAGATAGACAGATAGATAGATAGATAGATAGATAGATAGATAGATAGATAGATAGATAGATAGATAGATAGATAGATAGATAGATAGAATTAAAACCTTGGAATCTCTGTCAGACTAAGTGTAATTTTCTCAGGTAATGACATCATCGTTTTAATTATGTTATTTGATTAGCTGATAACGTGGCTGCTCTTGAGCAGTGTGTGTGTGTGTGTGTGTGTGTGTGTGTGTGTGTGTGTGTGTGTGTTTGTTTACATCACTCACATCTCTCAGGGGTGTATAAAAGCAACACTGTGTTTTTAACCCTGTGAAATCATGTCAGTGTGTAGAACCACAAGAACTGTTCATGCGTTATACACACCGTCTCTTGCAAAAGTATTCACCCCCCCCTCTCCCTTTCCTGTTTTGTTGCATTACAACCAAGAATTAGAATGGATTCTACCATTGGATGAACACAATATGAATGTGGCAAACAATAATTAACACAAAAAAAAGTGTGCATAAGTATTCACCCCCTTATCCAATACTTTGTAGAGCCATGTTTTGCTGTGATTGCAGCTGAAAGACAAAGGTCAATGCAACTTGTTTGCAGACTTCCCTTTAAACCACTCCAGTATAGAGGCAGCATTATGTTTTGGGTCGTTATCCTGCTGGAAAGTGAATCTCCACGCCAGTCTCAATTCCCTGGCAGACTGGAACAGATTTGATCTACAAAACGCCCTCTATTTAGTGCCATCCATCATTCCTTCAATCCTGAGCAGTTCTACTGTCCCAAACCTTCTTCTTATTTTCCCTTTAAACACTGCCTTGTTTTTTCTGGCCACTCTTCCATAAAGCGCGGCTCTGTGGAGTGTACAGCTTCAAACGCTCCTCTGGACAGATGTGCACTGATGTGGATCTTAGCAGCATCATGTTGACTCTGATAAACTCCTCCTTGCCCAGTGAGTGAGGTTTAAATGTTGATCTTCTCCTGTCAGGTTTGTAATGGTGCCGTTTTCTTTCCATACGGCTGTAATGGATTTAATGGATTTAAAGTTAGGGATGCCTCTTTTTAAACCCTACCCTGATCTATGTCTTATTCTACTTCTACAAAACTTTCTGTCTTTGCCCTGTGTGGACTTCATGGCCACGGACCTGTGGACTTCAGAGCGAGTGTATTTATACTAACATCATGTGACAGATCATGTTTACACTTTAATGGCATCCAGGTGAACCTTAAGCGACGGTTATGTGATTTCTGATGATAATTGTGGGAAGCGAGTCTTATTTAAGGGTGTGAATACATATGCACTCAATTTTATACCTTCTTTTTTATTCCACTTTTACACTTTGGAATGTTTTTTTTTTTTAAAATGTTTGAACTAGATGCCTTAATAATAAAAATAATGAGACATTTATTCAATTATTCTTCCTGAATTACTAAATAAATTAGTTCATAAAATCACTAAATAAATAAATAAATAAATAATGAAACACAAGTGTGCAAATTAAATAAAATACAACAAAAAATTTTATTAGATAGATAGATAGATAGATAGATAGATAGATAGATAGAGCTAAACAATTACAGCTAAACAAACAACAAATAAACAAATAAAATGAATGAATGAATAAATTTTTATCCAGAAAGTCTGACTTTCTCTACATCTGAAAGAGAATAAACATCTGACTTCTCTGCTTAATAGATAGATAGAACTTAACAACTACAAAACAAACAAACAAACAAAAATAAATGCATAAATAAATAAATAAATAAATAAATAACTGAATTGATTTTTTTAATCCAAAATTTTTTTTCAGCTTGATAGATAGATAGAACTAAACAATTATAAAGCAAAAAAGCCAACAAACAAACAAAAAAATAAATAAATAAATAAATAGATAAATCCCCAAATGCTTTTCAGATAGATAGAACTAAACAATTACAAAACAAACAAACATGAAAAAAAATTGGTCAATAGATAGATAGATAGATGGATAGATAGATATAAACAATTACAACTAAACAAACTAAGCATTTATTCCATAAATACAGTGAATAAATAAATAAATAAATAAATACTTTTTAACGCAGAAATTAAAATCTGACATCTCAGCTTGTTCATCCATCAATCAATTAATTTGCATATCTTCCACTCAATCATGTGCTCTTCCTAATAAGCTGACATAAGCAAAATACTACAACTACTACTACTAATAATAATAATAGTAATTAATCATTGTACTGTTATTTTTATCTGACAAATAAAGGCTTTTTTGTTGTTGTTGTTAATCAGTAAACATGTAGTATGTGACACTCTTTTCCAGATGAAGAGAACCCGAACCCGGCTGGAGATGTTCTTGACTTGCTCTGATGTAAATCAGCGTTTTTGCGCGGTGCTGTAGAACGTCCTGATCAGAATGGATGAAGCAGCTCCGGCGGCTCGGCCGATGGATGGAGTTTTGCAGCGGCAGAAGGTCAGAGTGTTGATGAGAACGAGTTACAGATCAGCGCTTTATCAACACCCGGTGCGATGAAACGACTCGGGACCGCAAACCGTTCACACGATCCTGCTCCACAGTAAACACTTCCTGCAACCTGGACTTCGGTTTGAAGCGACGTGCGCGTCAGAGAGAGTGTGTGTGAAGTGAAAAACACTTATGCGACGGATACCTACATGATAAAGTGCTTAAAAGCCAGTGGGTTTATATATAATTACAGATGTTTTAATGATCGCAGCAGATATAATGAGGAATGAAATAACGAGAAAGTACTTCATTGTAATTGTACTGCAGCTGTCTAGACTTGAGCCGGTCTCTCTTTAGACATAGGATTTCATTTCGTGTGTTTGTTCTGCGGAGGCTTTAGAGGTTAGCACTATCGCCTCGCACCTCCAGGGTCCGGGTTCGAATCCCGTCTCGGGGTCTTTGTGCATGGAGGTTGCATGTTGTCTCTGTGCTCTCGGTCCAAATACTGTGATTGGCGTTCCCAAATTGCCTCTAGTGTGATATTGTGTGTGTGTGTATGTGTGTGTGTGTGTAGGCTCCAGGCCCCCTGCGACAGGATAAAGTGTGTGAGTGTTTGCTCTGCATTTTGTTTTTCATTTAATACACCAAAAAGTGTACACCATTTACTCTCTCTCTCCCTCTCTCTCTGTATTAGAATAGATAATTAGTTTAATTACGATCAGATGTAATGAGCCCTATTCAGCCGTATTGAAGAACGGTTCAAGGTGGCGCAGAGGCGTCGATATTTTTTTTTCCCCCCTTCCTGCTGAGAAATCAATGAGCTCATTCGGAGTCAAATGGAGCTTGAAATTCAAGAGCTGGAGAGAAAAACTGGCAATGCTCGGACAAAAAAGAAAAAAAACGCAACAACATCAACAAAAACAACAAACAGCTTGATTATTGCTGCTGTTTTCTAAGGGGGGAAAAGCCGTTTTAATATGCACCAGCTACCTGCAAGACACTAATCTGCGTACCGCACGAAAGAGCCGAGTGCTCAGATGGGATTTTGGTGCTTTTAGTACCATTTGGCACTAAAGTGTGAAATCCCGAGACACAGCACACCCAGTGGACACATGAGGAATTACACCGTAAGGTCACTCACCTTGACTTTCTGCTACAAAAAAAAAACGTTTAAACCCCGGGCGTAATTTCAGGCAAACTAGATAACGTTTGCGCAGATGAAGTTTAATGAGTCGAGCGGCAGGGCTTTTGGATCAGCAGATCTTTATCTAAATGAGAGAGGGAATGACAGTAGCGTTCACTCACCCATAGTGGAGACTCTTCGGCTGGGGTCACGCTTGTGTCATGGTGACAGTAAACCTTTAGACATGCGCACTTCTTACACTACATCTACCCCCAAGAGGGTGCGGATAGCACTGAGACCACCTAAGAAAAAAAGAGAGAGGAAAAGAAAGAGCATTCATTTTCAACTCTTAATTAAAGCATGATTTTGACTTAATTAGCTCATTTAGTCCTTTCTGTTAATGAGGTGTCAATAATTGATGAAAGGGATAATAAGAATAAGAATAATAATAAGAAGAAGACGATGATTAGTTACTAAGCAACATTTTAATAGCATATACTGTAGCATAAAATGTTTACATAAATATTGTACATACAGTAAGTGTCATTATCAGCTGGCATAAAATTTAGATAATGTAGAACTGGATGCAGGAAACCAAATTTTACATTCATGCATTTGGCAGACGCCCTTATCCAGAGTGACTTACTTTAAAAAAAAAATATAATTATACATCTGAGCAGTTGAGGGTTAAGGGCCTTGCTCAAGGGCCCAACAGGGACAACTTGGTGGTTGTGGGGTTTGAACCTGGGATCTTCCGAACCGTAGTCCAATGCCTTAACTATTAAGAGCTACCCCTGACTTTTCCAGTCCAACTGTCAGTTTACACCTCGATCCAGACCTCAACTGATCCAAAGTGGAATTTGAATAGTACTGTTGGTTTTACTGGAGAGACGGTGACTTAGTGGTTAGCACTGTTGCCTTGGATGTCCTAGTCTCGGGTTGATCCCCACCTCGGGGTCTGTGTGCATGGAGTTTGCACGATCTCCTTGTGCTTGGTGGAGAACTTCTTTCCAAAGACATGCAGATTAGGCTAATTGCCATTCTCAAATAGCCTGTATTGTGCGTGCCCTGAGATGAATTGGCACCCTGTCCAGGGTGTACCCCACCTTGTGCCATAAGTCTCCAGGGAAAGGCTCCTGCCCCTCATACTATGATCTCTGAAAGGAAACATGCTGTTCACGTGAGTGAGTGCACTTGCATACCAATGAGAACAAGGAACACCATGTAACAGTACAGTAACTAGAAAGCTAAGATGTCCCTCATGGTAACATTCATTCATTCATTCATTCATTAATTCATTCATCTTCGCTACCACTTATCCTGTACAGGGTTGTGGGGAGGCTGGAGCATATCTCAGGAGACATCGGGCAAGGGGCGGGGTACACGGTGGACGGGATGCCAATCCATCACAGGGCACACTACGGGCAATTTGGGAACACTAATTAGCCTGATCGGTGTGTCATTGGACTGTTGGAAGAAACCGAAGTACGCAGAGGAAACCCACCAAGCACAAGGAGAACATGCAAACTCCATGCACACAGACCCAAGGTGGGAATCAAATGGTCGACCATGGAAGTGACAGTGCTAACCACTAAGACGCCCTGTCACGGCACGGCACGTCACGCCCACCTGTCAAACCAAGCCATGATCTCCCACGACTCCATTCCATACTCCAGGTCACTGTTTCAATTTTGCCGCCTTGAGCACACCTGTCACTCATTTCATTCATTCCTCAGCTCTATTTAACTCGCTCACAAATAACCACCCGTTGCCAGATTATTGTGTGCCTTAATTCCCAATTCTCCAGCCATTTCACCTGTCTTCCTCCTTGGATCTCGACTCATGCTTTGTTTAAACGATCACGCTTTTTGCTTCACGTTTTGGATTGTTTTGTTTTTTTTGGATTCCTGGATAACGACCCCCGCTCTCGCATCTCAACCACGAATTCGGACTCTGTTTGTCTTCCCGGCTTTGACCCACGCACACTTACCACCACGAGCCATCTCCTCGAAGCACGCACAGCACCCCTGCTTTGAAACCCGGCCGACGCACGCCTCATCTTCACAAGGCAATCAGCACATTTAAAAACACGCGCTCTGCACTTGGACCCACCACGCCCCCGCCCGGACCGCAACACGCCCATTAGGTTAGAAACTGGTGTGTTTTTAGCGGAGGTAGATTCCCAGGGATGAATTTATTTATTTATTTATTTATTTTTTTGGAAATACACTAATGCACTCCCATGTAACACCCAATAACTTTTTAAAAATACCAGCACACACAATACATTTTCAATAATTTCAAATATTGATTTCCAAATAGTGGAATGAAACAAAAGAGGAGATTGTGAGCATATCATGATATTTCTTAAATATCATTGGGTTAGCGTTATTGATCGCACACTCAGACTTGGAAACCATGCTCTACTTTCCACTCCATCTGCATTTCACATCCTTGCAAGTTTGATTAAATATAAAAATAATCACACTCTAGATCGATACTCTCAATCTGAGGTGCTTGATAAAGTTGTAGAAAGAGTTTATCATCTCGCTGTACCCTTTCCTGTTTGCAGTTCACTCTCGTTTTTTAGATCTTCAGGGTCTGAGCATAAGCTCTGAACAAACACAGATTACAGCACTGTGGTCCTCTGTGACCTCATAAATTGTTAGCACACAACAAAATATTGATGTCTTTTAGGGAGCTATAATACATAGTAAATATGTACTGTACACATGAAGTGAGATGTTTTTTTTTTCCTCCTCGTGTAGTTCTCCGTGCTATTTATTCAGATTTCCGTAAAGAACCTTTTTGTGGCAGCTGCTTTGCTTTTATACAGTTCAACTATCCACTATATAGCATAAAACTCACTCATCTGTATACAGGGTCATGGGGGGGCCTAGAGGCTGTTCCAGGAGACTTAGGGTACGAGTCAGAGTACATTCTGGACAGGGTGCCAATCCATCGGAGGGCATACACACTCTTTCACACACTGCAGGCAAAATTTGGGAACGCCAATTAGCCGAATCTGCATATCTTTGGACTGTGGGAGGAAACCGGAGTACCTGGAGGGAACCCACCAAGCACGGGGAGAACATGCAAACTCCATGCACACCAAGACCCAAAGCGGGAATAGAACCCAGACACTGGAGGTGCAAGGTGACGGTGCTCACCACTAAGCCACCATGCCGCCCATATACAGTACAGGGTTCTAACAAGACGGTCAAAAGCTTCTATTTTAATAGCCATCAAGGTGGAGTTATTCTTTAATAGCTAAAAACAAATCTACAATATTAAGTAAAACATCATTTCCATATAGACGTCAAATCATCCCTAGCACTTCTGAGCACTTTAAAAACCCGTTCCTACAGTAGGTCTATACTTAAAAGCTCTCTGATTGCATTTTCTTATGCAAATGGTATCATTTATCCATCAAATATGAGATTTGCTCGCCCACAGAGAGCGTTTCAGCCAGACGCTCCAACACTGAGGTTGTGACAGCTCTAACTTAATGTTATCAGATCATGACTCGGGGAGATTCCTAAATTTGTGCCTACTTAGTTAGCACAGCAGAGTCGTCTGCTCTCTAACAGCCAGTGCTTTTCTAACTATACTACAAGAACCATCCGTTTATTATGAATGTTGCATGACATGTGGCAGGAGATCAATGCATTAAATTATTAATTATACAGCAGGCACAGCTTCTGGACTGCTTAATATTGCCAAAAGTTTTTAAAAATAAGCATCAACCGGTCTTGATACGAGCATCAGCTTTCCAGAAGTCTGTTTCCACTATAGCCTCAGATTACTCTACTCTACTCTACTCGGCTCTCAGCAGTGGATCGTGTCCTGATCAGCCCAGCTTTTCTTTTCACTGAAGTTGCAAAGAGTAGTTATGTAAGAACCGCTCATTCTTCTTCAGCCTCAAGATCATTCTGCTTTTGACTGTTTTTTCCCCACCACCATTCTGTGTAAACCTTCGAGACGGTATGAAAATCCCAGAAGATTAGCAGTTATTGAAGTTACAATCTGGCACCTAGAACTGTGCCGTGGAGATTACTTTTCCTCCCCGGTGTTTGACACTGAAGATCGCAAGTTCTTGACATGTATCTGTGCGATTTTATGCACTACCCTGCTGCTGTACAACTGTATGAATGACATAAGTGAGTAAGTACTCCTAATAAAGTGGTCGAGTATATCAAGACATATTCTGATATAAAGCACGGGAAGCATAATAATAAAAAAGTCCAAAACTTCATATTAAACAGTCTGTCTGTCTGTCAGTCAACCTGTCATGGATTACTGAATGCAAATAGGAGCCGGGCAGGGACTTGGCATTGGAGAAGGGCTGGAAATTATTGTTGGCTCGCAGACAAAGTGTCTGCTCCGTTGGCTTCTAAAAAGAGCCTGATTGGACAAGACATGGGTTTGCGGTGTTGGAGCAGGGCATGGTTGTGCCAGAGCTAGGCCTGGCTGGGACAGGGGTCGGTAGACCAACTGGTTTGACGTCCACACAGATAGACTTGAGTTTGCCAAGTTGGCTGCTGCAAAGAAGGAAGGTCTCCAGGTTGACATCCCCAAGAAGCTGTGCTGGAAATGGTGCTGTAGTGATAGTAGACCACCTGACTGACCTTTACATTGCATTGTAAAGGAAGTGATTGCGTTGATATACACTGTGCAATAAGCGGTTTTGTGGAGATCGGCATGTTGACCTCCACAGGGTGCTGTGCTGGTCATGAAGTATGGCTGTGGAGTTCACCGTGTTGACCTCTACAGAAAGCTGACCTCAAAGCACCCCTCAGCCCCAAAATGGGTAGCTTGGGTAGAACTTACTTGAGCAGGCAGATAAACTCCACTAGGTTCTCCTGGCTTGAGTCTCCCTGGGCTGGAGCGGGACACCATAAAACAAATCCTTTGCATTTCCTCTGGGCTCGGATCCATGAGGCTGATCCAGTAGAACCAGCACTGTTGCAGAAATCCAACAGCAGGGAACCTGACTCCATCATACCGGGCTTATACCATTTGTTAAGGAAAGCAGAGTGTGTTGATGCTCTTCCTGGGCTTCACTGCTACATCTATAAATGTGTCTTATGCTCTGCCATGATTTGAACGAATCAAGGATGCAGGTGCAGGCATGGATTTATTAATGATATTGAACCAATTAAACAAATCACAAAAAAAACGAATATGGCACAGGACTAGTGAATACATAATAAATTAAAGTTTACCATTGTGATAAAGATGCATTGTTGTGCCATATGTTTAAACAGAGTTCTGAAATATTAATGACATGATCATAAGCCTCACTGATCTGTATTTAATTCTACGGTTAAAACACATTTCCAATGATTCCAGCTTTTGCCGAGCTTAAACTTCAAAGCCCAACGTAAATCGAGTCTGTTGTTAAGAGAAAAGAAGAATCATTCACCGCCTCAAAACAACACATGAATAGATTAGAATATGATTTGCATAAATTGGACTTATATTCGTGACTGGAGCTCTTTGATCGAAAGACAAGCGCTGTGTTAATGCGCTAGCTAGCTTTCCAAGCTCCTGCTATTTCAAATAAACGAGAGCTAATAAATCGTGTGCGAGTTCAAGCACAAATGAATTTCTTTTAAGATAAACATCGGCCCGGACTGATCTGATGGAGTTGTGTGCTCAGGCCTGCACCTCGTGGTTTAAGGTCAACATTAAATAACATTTGAAGCAAGTGGTTCAGGTTCTGTCATTTGACATTTGCGTGTAATTTAGTTAAATTAAAAGTCTGTGCTTTGCTGACATTTACTGCCTCGGCAACATGCGATGTTTAATCTTACCGGGTGATGGAGGATGACGTGTCTGAGCTGCTCTGGCCAGAGGAACGAAGAGATAAAACTCCTCCGAATTTTCCTGAAACATGACAAAGACACAAAGAGAGAGAAAGAGAGACAGGTTAAGAGTGAGATCACTTGACCAAAACGCCCGTATGGACAAATTAGTTCTCGAACCTTTCAAACCCGGTCCTAGATCAGATGCACCAAGCACAGGGAGAACATGGACACAGACCCGACCCCATGGAGGCGCAAGGCGACAGTGCCAACCACTAAGCCACCGGGCCGCCTCCGCTAGCTACACTAAATAAATACAAAAGCTGAATATCGTCCTTATTTTAGATGCATTTCATTTCAAGTCCAGAACTGTGCAATATACAGTACAGTACATGATATGTATTAAACCACCCATCCTTTCTTTATGAAATTAAATTAAACAATGTAGATTAAATAAATGAAAAGGGAACAAATGTTTTGCTGCGACAGGTTACAAAGTGTTTACAGATACAATTAAAAAATCGGTTGTTTATGCAACAACAGCAGAATCCAACCACTGATGATTAGGTTTAAGTATCATTTGGATTTTTTACGATACTGGAACCAAATTAATCCTTTAAATGATCCTTTAAAAAATGCTGGATAACATTAAAGAACAGTTTAAATAAATAAATAAATATATACAGTATATATCAACATAAGTAAATACAAAACACAACTAATTTACATACTCTCTAACCCAACTACACTCCTTTCTTGTGAAATCCAGCCACGTTTTAGAACGTTTTACGCATTTCAATTTAAGCCTGATTAGCTTATCGAGCTAATGCTACCTGCTGCCACCAAAGCCAGTCTAATTACCTCATGCATGCACTGCATTCACGCGGATGCTCTCATTTCACAAGAATATAAACACAACATGCACACTCGTGTTACCACAAACATTATTTGGATTTATTCACGTGCATTTTCTCTGTCGTGAAATCATTTCTCACGTGCGGTTTGATTCGGTTCTGATACATACCGGTTATATAGGTACTGGCGCCATATTGGCACCAGGTTTCGGTACCTAATCCTACTCCTGATTCAGCATCATCAGTATACTAATCACCGTCCTAATCATCTGACATCATCTGCACCTGTTTCTCATTAAATTTGATGTTTTTTTATGCTTGGTCACTGTGTGGCTTAACCAACTAAAATAGTCCTTTGAAACTGGTCGGGTACAGGGACTGGACTGAGCCCGAGAGACAAAATGAGAGGCAAAAAGTCTTTCAGGAAGCCTGGGGAACTCATCTTCTACCTGGAGCCTATCTCAGGAGGGTTAGGGCACGAGGCAGGGTACACCCTGGACAGGGTGCCAATCCATCGCAGGGCACACACACATACACACACTCACAC